>JAOYMZ010068152.1:0-12427 GCA_025802335.1 Pinguicula primuliflora
TTCATCCTTTTATAGGGGAGAAAACGCGTGGAAATAGTAGTGTGAACTACTGTGCATTTTTCGTCCCACGTTTTTTTCTTCACGCGTGTTCACCGTCCGTCTTCGTCTTCAATTTCTTCAACTCTCACATGTGCATTTATTGTTGCACATGGGATTTAACTTTGCCGACAGATGCTCCATCTCCTAGTTGCATTTCCATGTTTGTTACGAACCATTGCTGTATCGCAGATTCTTCCCAAATGTCTGTCCAAATCTTTGATGTTTTATCAGGCATAGTAAGCAACTCAAGATCAATCATCCAATCCCTACCTTGGTAGTATTTACTCCTGATTACTTGTTCCCAAAGACTGCTCCCCCCTGTTTTCAGTCATCAGAGTCATTTGGCTAGGAGTGCTGTGTTCATAATCCTCAGATTTTTGACCCACACCCCACCACTTTATAGTTCTAAACATACCTGCTTCAAGCTTATCCAGTGTATTGGATAGTTTTGTGTGCTCTTGGTCTGCCACAAAAATTTACTCATCATTTTGCTCATCCTCTTCAACACTACACTTGTTTAGGGGCCTTGAAAATCGATAGATAATAAATCGCCAGGTTGGATAATACAGCTTACACGAGCGTTAACTACAAGCAAAGGTTAGCAATCTGCAATCCCATTTCTCTAGTTTCTGCTTCATGCTTCTTGACTCCCACATCCTTGTACGACCAGGAGAATCACCAATAGGCAATCCTAAATATATAAAAAGGAGTCTCCCCTCGACACAATAGAGCACATCAGTGATCTCAGTTAGCAGCTCATTTCTTATATTCAAACCAAATACTTGGCTTTTGCGTAAGTTTATAGTCAAGCCAGCAACAAATCAAAGAGATGCAGTATACTTTTCATTGCTGTTGCATTTCCTGTAGTTCCTTCAGCCAAAAGTAGAGTATCGTTAGCGAATTGTAAGTGGGAAAATTTGATGTTCCCAGAGAGAGGCATCCGGGCGGGCGGGCGTGCAAAAAATCGCCCACCCATTTTCGAAAACGGTCCGGGTGGCCGTATCCCAGACTGCCCGTTTTAGAAAATGAGACGGCTGAAGCCCACTGATTTTTTTAAAAATCTTAACCGTAACCGTCTGTTTTTAAACAGCCCGTTTCCGCCCGTATCTGCCCGTTTATTTATTAAAAAAATTAATTTAACCATTTTACTTGTTTTACCCATTTTACCCGTTTTATTTTAAACCGTTTTACCCATTGGCCCGTTTTATCCGTCCGTTTGATCTGTATCTGCCAATTTATTTATATAAAAAAATTAATTACAAATATTTAATTATAAATGCGGATTATACGGGTCTCGTCCATATCTACCCGTTTAGATTTTTAAAAAACCGGACCGCCCATTTTCTTATACGGTATAAGCCCGGACTGCCCGTTTTAGACACATAAACCACCTGTATCTGCCAGTTTTCGAAAATATTTTGAACGGTCTGGGCTAAACGGGTCTGGTCCGGGTGGAAACCCATTTAGCCCGGACCGTTTGCCTCTCTCTAATGTTCTCAACTTCAGAACCTTTCAATATCTCTAGATTACATGCCTGATTCAGCATGAGGCTCAAACCTTCAGTTACTGCTAGGAAGAGCAATGGTGACAATGGATCACCCTGCCTCAATCCTCTCCTGAATTTGAATTGATCAGTGACACTTACATTTATACTCACCTTCCCAATTACAGAGGACATACAACCTTGCATCCAATCGATCCATTTCTCGTGAAAGCCCAGTTTTTTCAACATCAAACACACAAAACTCAACTCACAGTCAACTTTGAATAGTATGAGTGGCTGTTTTGATCTTTGTAACTTTGTGTTAATTCATTAGCTATCAAAACTCCATCCAGAATTCACAGGAACATCACAAGCACGAGTCATATACACAATGACTCACAAACAACGCTCATCACGAGTGAGTACCTCCTCGAATGTAAATCTCATGTTCAATAATATAACTGACCACATACTTACCTATCAGAAATGGAAACGCAGACTACACAACTCATGATTTAATATCAAACAGGTTGTAAATCACATACTCACATCAATGGGAGGGATATCAACCGAGTGCAAGTCATTCGTCAGTAACTCAACCAGAAGGTAGATAACTTGTTCATAACTTAATTCATCAAGGATTCATCCAACACATTCGAACAGTATTAGCACATCAAGTTTCCCTAAGGTCCTACCTCACATACATCCCTTCAGGGGCGTAGATTCGGCTGGAATGCTTCTGTTCATTCCCTGCGATCCCGGCTCCTCAATGCCGCAACATCGTGAAACGAGAAGAGCACGCTCGCGAACCCAATCTCACCCCTGTTCCCACCTCCCCAAAGCAAAAATCACCTACCGTCAGCAAAGTTTTCGTGTCCCCTAGCTACTTGAAGCACATTTTCCATGATTTTGGTTCCTTCTTGACCTATGCGTTCTCCTCCCTGGGTGGCAGCATCTCTTGCAGCCAAAGTTTTCCAAATCTTATTTTCCTCATCGTCCAGCAGGGGAAGGAAATTTACTTAAGGGTTTGAGGTGGGGAAATGATTTGTTGGTCTTGGCCAAACTTTATCTCACTAGTCTATTATTAAATTTGTTCCCATTCATTGGGTCATTTTGGTGGCCTAAAATTAACATTCATCCCCTTCTTGACCATAGCCAATGGTGACGGGTTAAATAAAACATTCAAAATGTACGTACCTTACACTCTCTCTACTAAACTATAATGGTAGCAAAGTATCTTGCTAGGGTCGAGTACACAGGGGAAGGGAGGTTACTCAACCTACATGCTTAATGATGGTATTGCCGAAAAATAAAGAAAAACTAGGGAGATTTTTGTGCTTTGGGAATTGAAAATTATGAAAAACTAAAGCTAATGAACTAAGAACTAAGAATATGTGAGATTCAATGGTGGAAACCCATCAGAGATGCATCTTCAAGCTACTGGAGAAGCTTTTTAAGCTGTCTGGCTACGCAGAATACTAGAGGACCTCCATAAAAAAACAGATAGCTCCCACAATAATCTACTGATAATAGTTCCATGATCAGGCTCTCGGAGAATCCAGTTCTGCATGATAAATCAAAACATATAGATATTAGATTTCACTTCCTACAGGAATTGATCAAGGAAGGTATTGTACAGTTGGACAAGACTACTATAAAATGGAAGATCAAATCGCCGATAACATGACCAAGCCTATGAAGTAGGAATCATATCTCAAACTAGGTGCATCATTGGGACTAACCCTAATCGTCATATTAAATTGAAACCAGTGGCTTCAATTTAGGGGAGGCCTTATTAGTGCAAGGACCATGAAGTAGCGAAAGAAGTGCCTATGTGCCCAAATAAGAACCGCAGTAGTCCGGTTTGTGGTGGCAACAGATGAGAATCCTTCCCTGGATGCGGCAAGTGGGAAGTGCCACCTGACAGTAATGGCGGAGAAATAACACCAGGCGACACCATTGGAGAAGTATCATTAGCCATCACTGGTGGAGAGTGTTTGCTAGAAATGATTAAGGGGAAATTTTATATAAATCTTCCTTCTGATTTCTTGGGATTAGATTACCATAATCCCGGGAATATTCCATACATGATGGTCTAGACTTCTCTCTATATATGTACATTCTATACATTGTAAAGGTGTGAATGAATAAAAGAAAATTCTCTACAATTTGAGTTCTTCTATTCTTCATGGTATCGGATCCAGGTTGATCCTGCAGTATCGTTATCTATCAAGTTATTTTATTTCCAGCGAATATTCGTCGTGATGGCCGCATAGATGGCATTGACCGAAGATATGAGAGCTCTTGGACAGAGGTTGACCGAGTGTTTGAAGGGATAAAACACACCGATCTTATGTAAAATTACGGGAGTTTTTCAAATGTTGATACGAGACATTATGAAGTGACAATCAACATCGAACCAAACAAATGGCAAACGACCTAGAGCAACAGTTATATGAGATGAAGAACGACCCACTGGTCAAAACCCACAGACCGGGTCGGCACTATGACCTAATGGAGTAGGGAAACCACTTGATTGCGAATCTGATTGGGTCACACCCGACCCGCAAGCCTAGACATAGTTCCATCACCCAATCCATCACCTCAAACTGCTTGCTTCGGGCAAGTCTCCACGGCAACATCCGCCGATCAGAAATGATTGTAATGCCATCAAAATCATCCTTCTGAAATCAGACTTCGGGTCATCAGGATAGAGACAACCATCTCCTACCACTACAATATAACGCTTCTCGTAGAAGGCAGAACCGATGGGAGACAGCACATAGAAGGCTATCCTACAATATCTGGCATCGGGAGTCAACGTCCCAATGACCGATTCACAAAAATCACTTTAGAGAGACGAACTGAATCGATTTGGAGAATGGATGCATGATGTAATCGAGAGGTTGAAGAAGGAACGAAGCATGTTTTGGAGAAGAGAGACATTTGTTCCTCGAGAGTTGGAAATGGGGTAGGAGAGGTTACATTACCTTCTTGCCCCCTTTTTAAAATGGAGCATCTTATTATCCTTTGGGTTGCTTTGGAAACTCTGATGAATATTTGAGAAATGTTAATTTTTGTTCTAATGGTGGGGTGAAGAAGTAGGATTGGATTTTTTATTGTGGGACCACTGATATGGTTACTTTTGATATTGTAGGTTTAGTGAACACTTAGAAACCTCGCAAACACATGATACAAACTGCTAATGGAGAATTATTGCCGGTGAAGGAGGGTGACTCGATTGATATTACCCTTAATCTCAAATTGTCTACTTGTTCCGTCTTTATCTCATAAATTACTCTCCATTAGTCACGTGACTAAGAAATTGAATTGTACGATGGTGATGTATCCCTCATTTTTGTATTGTAGGATATTCGGACAAATGAAATTATTGGGCATGACACTAAGTAGATCAGGCTATATTATGTGGATAAAGTTGCTATTGTTGGGGATGCGTTGAATGTTCGAGTGGTTGTGATAGAAGGGGATGGTTATGGCACCAGAGGTTGGTTGACCCATCTGATGAAAACTGTTCCCTAAAATCTCTGGAATTCCTATTAATTGTAATTCATGCGCATGTTCTAAGACTCATAGGGTATCTTTTTCTAGGAGTATATCTCATTCTAATACTCATTTTGCATTAATTTATTCAGATGTAGAACCTACACTTATTGTTGATTTAAGTACTTTCTATTATATGTTGATGATTGCACGAGGATGTGCTAGATTTATTATTTGAAAAATAAATCTTAAGTTTTTGATAAATTCATACAATTTTATCGTTTGGTTCAAAATCAATTTGAGTTACCTCTCAAATTTTTTGATTTGATAATGAGGGGAGTTAGTGAATAATTCTATGACTAACTTTTTTTCGTTAGAATGGCATCAATCATCGAACGTTTTGTCAGTATACCTCTTAGCAAAATGGAGTGACAAAGAGGAAAAATCGTATTTTATTGGAAATTACTCGAGCGTTTATGCTTGATTCATGTGTATATACATTCTTTTTGCCTAAGACTGTTGTTACGTCTACTTATTTGGTAAGTCGTCTCCCTACCAAGGTACTCAAACTTATCATCTTATCATAGGATACCATCATATCTTACTATTCCACTTTGAGTCTTTGGCTGTTCTGCATTTGTCCGTATATGTGTATTATTCTCTATTGTATCAAACAAGGATTGGCCTCTCTTACAGTTTGATGTGAAGAATGCCTTTTTACCTGGAGATTTGAGTGAAGAGGGGTACATGGAAGGTTGTCCAGGATTCTTACAAGATTTTTGACCTGGAGAGGTGTGCAGACAGAGGAAGGCTTTTTATGGCCTGAAGCATTCCTCACGTGCCTAGTTTGGTAGATTTACCCTTGCTATGTCAAAATATAGACATGTGCAAAGTAATTCAGATCATACATTATTTCTGAAGAGGGAGATAGTAAGATAACATGTCTTATCATATATATTGATGACTTGGTGATTACAGGTGATGATAGAGTGGAGATTGAGGAGTTGAAGCGATTTTTTTTAAAGAATTTGAGATGAAGGACTTGGGGATACTGATATACTTTCTTAGAATTGGGTGATGAGATCGAAGTTGGGGATTCATATATGTCAAAGGAAGTATATTCTAGATCTGTTAGCTAAGACAAAATTACTTGAGAGTCAGCCTGTTGATTCTCCCATGGTACCCAACGTTGGCCTCATGACTGTAGATGGTGCCGAGGGTGCTGACTAAGAGATATTAGTATTTCATGGGAAAACTGATATATCTCTCTCATACTAGATCAGACATAGCTTATGTAGTGGGAATAGTGACTCAGTCCAGGCACATGCCATAGAGGGAACACATGGAGGTGGCCCTGAGGATTGTCAGATACCTCAAGGGCACCCCTGATACTAGATTGATTTTGTGGAGGAATGGGCATTTGAGGATAGAAGCTTATACAAATGTTGATTGAGCAGGAAATCACATGGACCAAAAATCCACTTCATGATACTTCATATTTTTAGGTAGAAATTTGGTAATACGGAGGAGCAATAAGCAGAAAGTAGTAGTATTATCGAGTACAGAGACTGAGTTCAGAGGTATTGTAAAGGGGTGACCAAAGTGATGTGGTTGAAGAAATTGCTGATTGAGCTGGGTTTCTCACCTGATCGACCTTGTCCCTTGGGATGCGATAATAAAGCTGCTATACATACCTCAGAGAATCTAGTTCAGCATAATCGGACAAAATATATGGAGATTGACTGACACTTCATTATGGAGACGCTAGAGGATGGGATTATCACTCTTCCCTATGTGCAATTAGAGAATCAACTTGCAGATGTCCAGACTAAAGCAGTTGCAGAATGATTATTTCATGATGTGATGTATAAGTTGGGTATTGGACATTCCGATACTCAACTTGAGGGGGAGTGTTAGTTAGAGATGATTGAGGGAAAGATTTATATAAATCTTCCTCTTAATTTCCTTGGATTAGATAACCATAATCCCGTAAATATTCCATATGCGATAGTCTAGACTTCTCTCATATAAGTGCATTCTATATATTGTAAAGGGGTGAATTGTTGGAATGTCTCACACGGATTTCACATATAAATATCAAATAACTTAAATAAGAATCTGGTGCTACAATCTATCAGTTTGGGCTCAAGGTTTTAATGAGAGTAGCCCACATATCCCATTTAAGCTGACTCACACACTCGCACCTGCATACATGAGGCCTGAGCCCGAATTAGGACTGAGTCCATTTTTTAACATGAATGAATATGAGAAAATTCTGTACACGTCTAGTTCATCTATTCATATAGAGACACCATCAGATAGTGTCGTTGTTGAAGGAGAAGGTGGTGTTCGTTGAGAAGGAGGATTGGAGGGCAATGGAGTTGGCAAAGGTTCATTCAGAATCTGGTATGAAGAAGACGTAGACGACAATAACGATGGAGTGGGAGGCAAATAAGCAAGTGTAGGCACGGAGGTCAATGGAGATGTTGAGGCTAATGTCAAATGAGATGGTGGCAAAACTTGAACACTGAGGATCCGTTTAGTAGACTGGATAACTTGAATTTAGTGGGATTAAACAATTTATCCTATGTTTAGTACATAAGAATATATTGATTTTAACATGTAATGGGATTTCAAAATCCAATGCTTAATAGTCAAGATAATTTCATGTAAGGTTTTTAACATTTATGTAAATTTACTAATTTGTCATTTATTTTTTATTAAGTAAATATATTTAAAATATATTAAATTAAATTAATTTTTCGATTTTTCATTCATTCTTCATCTAACGTCCAAATATGAGTGTTTATATTTTTTTGCCAAATTTAGAATACACAAATTTGATACCTGACGGTTATCATGTATTTTTGCTGGGTTTATATAGTAAAATTTGTACTCGAAAATATTCGGGTAAGGATTCGAGTATAGAGCTAAAATTTTGAATTAGAATTATCTGAAATCAAGCATCTTAATAAAACAAATAAATAATAAATTTAATTTTAGTTATAGAGTACTCAAAACTCTAATAAAAAAAATTCAGAAAAAATATATTATAAAATAAAAAATTGTGAAAAAAATTCATATGTATTACAAAACCAAACCAAACCAAACATACCCAGTAAATCCCACCTTAGGCAGGGTTTGGAGAAGGTAGGATGTACACATTCATACCCTTACCCTTCAACAGGATGGAAAGATTGTTTCCGTGGAGACCTATGTATTACAAATATAAAAATATTATTTATAATTATTTTTCATGTATTCGTTCGATATATGTGCCAAAAATTATTATTTTTTATAATTATTTTAATAATTTTATAAAAAAATTACAAATTAATAATTTGTACATTTTTTTTAATTATATCACTAGATCGAATCTCACTATAAGTCACCCCCATTTTATACACATACCCACATCCTCACTCACTTTATGTGTGAGCGCGCACACACATATGTTGGTGTGTCTAGGACCCAGTATTTAGGAATGTGAGAGGGGTGTGGTGACGTCGTGAGCCTGGGTGATACCTTAAATCATTTTTGCACTAAATCACGAATCCCACTATAAGTCCCCTCCATTTCACACATACCTCTACATCCTCACTCACACCATGTGTGAGCGTACACAACATGTTGGTGCGTGTAGGGTGGGGGGCACTATTTAGGAATCTGAGAGGGGTGTGGTGATGTCATGGGCCCGGGTGGTGCCTTAAATTATTTTTGCTAAATCATATCCTTTTAAATGAGAAATATTATCCCATATTTTTCTAATCAAATAAGAAAAATAGGAAAATATTTCTCTACACATACGTCCTATTGAAAAAAGAAATTTAGTGGGATAATTTTACAAAATATTACTTCTTAAACGAACCCTAAGTGCTAGTGGTGTATAAGTCGTGTCCCACGGGGGAGGAGTGTTGTCCGAGTTTGTTTATTGATAGTTCAAGGAGTGAAATACTATAAGACATCCACATATGACATCTAAAATATACCCAGTACACATGCACACACACTAATATTGGTGTGCGTGCTCACAATGCATAGGGTGTGTTTTGGGTACCTTATAGCATCCCTCGTCCAAGGAGGTGAAGTTGGAGCAGCCGCTGTTCAGAGCATTGTTCGAGAAAACACTAGACGGACCTTGGACGGTCGACGCAAAGTTTATTTTTATACTTAGACCTCATTCCAATCGAAGTTGAGGAATAAAGCTAGCGGGATTTGAATACGTGTATTTTTATTTTCTACTTTCTTTTTTCTTGCTTGAAAAATTACTGATGCCGTTGGGCATATTTTATTTCTTTTAACAAGATTTTATTTTGTTGGGTCATGCCAAAATGACACATTATGGTGCCGTTTCGGCAATTTTTTTAAAAATAATTTTATTAGTTTTATTTTTAATACTCTTAATACAATTTTTTTTTATTGTTTTCAATATAGCTTATAAGGTTTAGGATAATATTTTTTGTAGCTTCAATGCCGTAATACCAAAATCGAAAAATAAAAAATGTGCATGCAGTTGAAATGCTTGTTGAGAATGTAGAAGAAAGGGAGGAAGTGAGGGGAGTAGGGATTAATCCCTTCACCACCAATTTTTTAGTGAAAAAACAGGATTCTTAGGGTCCGTTTACTAAACTGAATTATACTGTGGCAAAAACTTATCATTGGAGTACAAATCCATATTTTCTATACATACACTAAAGTGTGTCGGTCACGTACTTTTATTTTATAACTCACGAGATTTTAAATTTTTATTTTTTGGCATCGTGGCCAAAAAATAATATCGAATTAAAGTAGACATTATTTTTCTGCTGCACAATGGCAAGAAAACAAATCATGATCACTCTTTGTCTTTGTTGAAATTACATCCAATTATCATCATAAGTAATTTGATTAGTAGTGCAACTGGGCATGTATTATGCTAGAATTTGCCGCCTTCTACATATCGTAATGAAATGGATCCATTAAATGAAAATTCACTATTCAAAATGTGGATCTTCTGAAGTTGTGTACGAGGTAATTAAATTTGATATTAGAAACATAATTGGTATGTTTTTATCATGATTCTAGCTGTTTGGACTATCAGTTTGTACATATGTACGTGCATGCTAGTGATAATTGATTTGTATATTTAGATATCTCTTATTGAGTCAACAAACTTGATATTGCTACTTTGGGCTATGCATTAAGCCAACAACCAAGCTCAGCGTCATTAAGGACATGTGCGTCATTAAGATACTTGCTAAATGCAAAGAGGTCTCGTCAAGATGAATCTATGGCAAGACTAACTAGAGGTCATGCTTTAGAATATTTTAACAACCTAAGAATGCCTAAGGTCACATTCTATAAATTTGTTCACATGCTTGCAAATGGAGATGGTTTAAGTAGTAGTACATACGTAACTATAACTACACAGACTAATATATTCTTAAGATTACTGGGACACCAGTTGAAAATTAAACCGTTGTACTGGACATTGAACGAAGTGATATGACCATTGGTAGATATACTAATAAAGTCCTATACACTTTTTTAATTATAGATAAACAGTTTTTTTTTACATACCAAAGTCATTAAGTGAAGGGTTTAGGGTCAAGTATTTTAAGGTATCCACCGTTTCATACTTTTGCAACATATTCATAATGTTCAATGTTACTTCCAGGAGTCATCTTCATATACAATAAACAGGATTGTTTGGGTGCACTTAATAGGGCCTACATCCAGTGGCGGTGGGGTTTAGGGTTTTAAACCCCTAAATTTTTTTTATACTTGGACTTGTACCACATCGCACCCCCTAGTTAGACCTCGGGATACCCTCAGGATACACACCCCTATGTGAAGCGCACCCCCTTAGTTCGACTCCAGGATCCGCCACTGCCTACATCCCTTACCGTGCTTTTTTTTAGGTAAGTAAAATTTGTATTGAAGAAGAAATTTTTTTACATGTACAAATATGCATTTGGGCCAGAAACTCCCTCTGTGCTCCTGCAAGTGAATCAGCAAGGTACATAGCAGGTAAGGGACACACTACACTAAACGTGCTTGGTATAGTTAATACAGTAGGTATTATTAGAAAATAGACTCGTCTCTCTTTAGGCTCGAGCCTCGTGTGTGCAAGTGCACGTGTGTGGGCTAATATAAATAGGAAGGTGGACAACCCTTATTAAAACCATATGCTTATGTTAGGGGTGTCAATTGGTAACCGACCGACTAGGTTACCGACTGTGGTACGGTAGCGGTAGCTAAAACCGCTTACCGACCATGGTCGGTCGGTAAGTCGGTATAATGACGGTACGTTATATTTAATATAATTTTTAAATATAATAAAATATATAAATATATAATAAATATAAATATATAATATTTTCTTCTACAGTTGAGGGTTTGATATGTGCTCAAGATTGGATGATCTTTTCTTCGGGCATTATTGAAGATTTTGCCGCACTATCTTTGGACGACTATGAGGAGGATCCCGATATAATCGCACTTGAGAGAGATAACGATAACAACTATCTATTCAACTCACTTAAATATTAATCACTATTCATTATATTTATATTTGATTTTAATTGATTCAAGTATCCACCCAGATCTGAATCATATTATCAACTCATTTAAATCACTTTGTATTTAAGTATTTGGTTGAGATTATGAACTTCTCTTTTAGTTTTGGAAACGTTATGGACATGTATTTGAGATTATGACATTATCTTTTGTTTTTGAAGACATTTTAGACATGTAATATACCACAAACATTCATATTCTTCCAGCATAATAATTGATTAAAAAAGAATAAATCTGGTCGGTAACCGACGGTTACTGATTGACTTTTACCGACTACCGATGGTACGGTTACCGACACCCGACAGTAGCGGTAGCGGTAAACAAATCTCCGTTACCGACCAAAGTCGGTCGGTAGTGGTAAATGCTCGGTCAGTATATTTACCGACCGACCGACACCCCTAGCCTATGTTGATTGATAGTAGCTCACAATCCTATTTATATCAGTGAATTTGATCTGTTGTAATCGGTATGAAATAAATTCTCAACACTCTCCATCAAGTCCAACTAGGTAAACCCTGTTAGACTTGGATAACAACACGGATAATGCCCAATTGGGCCAACTCCCATTATGGGATCAATATTTGGGATTTCCCCGGAAATAATTACGAGAACCTCAGAAATAATTATCGAGACCTATTGAAACAATGCACAAATTGGGTCAAACCTCCCATGGGCCCATTAGTCCAATTCACTCAGGACTTCCCCAAAAATACTCTTGGGCCTCATACCACACGCTCCGATACCATGTTACAAAACTGACCCACCCCTAATCCTGGCTCGGGCCACATGTGCGCACCGTGCGGTCTAACAAATGGAAGACAGATAACATCAGCTTCCACTTTCTCC
>JAOYMZ010068163.1:0-12427 GCA_025802335.1 Pinguicula primuliflora
ATGGGTTAAACGGTCCGGGCTAAACGGTCCGGTCCGGGCGGAAAGCCCGTTTAGCCCGGACCGTTTGCCACTCTCTACCGTAAGGTTACTTCATACAGGTAATACAGATTTAACAGAAGATCATTTCAAGAGCAATCTAACTACGATCAGATCAATGTAACAGGTAATTCAAAGACTAAACATCAATTCCTCTGGAAACTGTCGGCCTCACACATATTCACAAATACATGTATCAAGCAACAGAGAACACCAACAGACCAATCTTATGTAAACAATCCATCCAACTTCATAGTTTCACCCCCACACGGGTTCCCATAATATGCTCTGGCTGGATGTATGAATGATTGATTCCAAAACTTGTTTATGGTCGAACTCACACCAGCATCTAGCAACATAATCAGTATTTACTATTTATGCTTTACAAAATCAAGCGGTTATTGATTACTCAGTTTGCTGATGGATTCGTCAACAACTCAAGTGACTTCTTAAGGTAATCAACTGCAACGAAAACATCATCAAATGCTAGAGCACCAACTGCAAACCTTGCGGCCTTGTGTGCTTCAGCAATTTTATCTGGCGGAGGCTGGTAACTGCTGTCATACTCGTACTTTTGAGTGTTGGGTGTTGAAGCGTCCGAAGCATTCCCATTCTTGCTGCCTGAATTATACGGAGAAGTTGGTGAATAAGTGGCTGGATTAGGCGGCGGAGTAGGATAGGAAGCATCAGATGTCTGACGGAAAGAAGGGTAGTGAGAAGGAGCTGTTGGAAGGCTACTCTCCGAGAAACTAGGGTACGTCTGGAAATTGGGTAATGAGTGCACATCATATGAAGGGTAATGTTGAGGCAAGTTCTGCAGTGGCTCTTGCTGATATGTCGGGGGGTAATATGGCTGCTGGTCATAGGTAGAATGTGTAGAGCCACTAGCTGAATGTTGTTGATGAATGCCATCAGTTGGATAATTGTCTGTAGGATAATGGGCTGGTGGTGTTCCAGGATACTGGGTGACACTGGAAGGTCCTGACGAAATATTAGGGTGCTGAAAATCATCTTGAGAATATGGCTGGACAGATGGATCTGACTCTGATGCATTTGTTCCTGCTGGATGTATACTTGTCAAGTTCGGTTGTGCGGCAAAATCGGTTCGGTCTGGTTCAACATCCTGCAAAAGTAACAGAACATTATAAAAGAATAAATCCCAGTTAGAATCACAGCACCTACTGAATAGGGGGTAGCGAATGAGAAGTAAATATGATACTGGAAATCACAAATGAGATGTCAAAAAAAGTCTAGTGCGATTAGCCAACATAGAGTAGAGATAAGCATAGAACAAAAAAAGAAAAGAAATAACAAATGAATTATCATACTCCACGCTATACAGATGACAGAACTCAGAGAATTAAAAAACTAATCGAGAATGACGAGTAAAAGGTCTTACATGTTCCACGCTAGAGGCACTGGACGGCTCAAGTAGGTCATTTTCTGTATCAGGAGGACCTGGAAGTGGTTTCCTCCCTTCCTTTAAGGCTTTCCGTATATCTGCTGCTTTCCACACAGCATACTTCTGTTTCTGTTCAAGCTGTCACGGAAGAGGTAATAGAGGATGAGAAACGGAAATGGTAAATTCTCCATAGATGTGATATTGCTTACATCAGGCTGGAGTTGACCAAACTGGTTCAGGACTTCAAAGAAGATACTAGCAGCATAGAAAGTTTTTGCAGTACTCCTGTAAAAGGGAAGAAAAATTAACAACTGGACTAAAAATCACCAAATATTATAATGCAGGCACTGATGACTGAACTGACTCTTTATCATAATTAAAATTAATGACCGCTAAGAATCACGCGTTCAGATCACCTTGGACACTCTGGATGATTAAATTGAGCTTATCAGCCATAGGAGACAGAGTTGTACATACAAACCCCCAAAAGAAGACAGTTCATCCAAACCAAAGCACAGAGTTTAATAACGTAATGAATCCCATGTATAGAATTTAACTCACAAATAATAAAGCTATATTACAACAGCATCAGCAGTAGGGGCTATTCAGAAACTTAATACTACAAAAGGAAGATAAGAAAAAATTGAACAATAGTCATGGAAGAAGGAATAGCACCAGCGCCACAGAGGAAAAAAGATAGGTAACGTAAGTTTCTTACAAGTCCGCCCGTCCTGCTCTGTCTTGCTTATCTGCTTTCGCAAAGACATTCAAGGCAAATCCCTCCACATGCAGATGATCATCAGGCCCCAACTGCAATGACTTCTTATCCTACAAAAGCAGTTTAAATAGTGTATGCAACGTTGAGATCACCACATAAATCAACCCATAGATAAGTAATGAATCACATAAGAAATAGTTAAACCGTCCGAATCAAGTAACATAGGTACAGGCAATGGGAAACATGGATTTCAAAATACAAAAAAAGAGCAGACATGCGCATTAATTATCAACTAAATAAGACTTTCGTAAGTGTAAAGTGCCACTGACATGAAAAAAAAACATGCTGATCATACTATCAATTCGAGTACCGCGAATAGAAAAATATAAAGGAGAAGTGGGTAAACCCTTTCAAGTTGATTCATTAAGGAAACAAGAAGAGCGTTGGTGGTCTTCGTTCGGTCCCTCTGTGGAATCTTTAACCCCCGTTCCATCGCGTAAAGTCGGCCTGATGCAAGATCAGAACAAATCGAACAAGACAAATCAAACTAAGGAGAAATTACTTAGCAAGAAAAAAAAATGAACCAAAAATCTTCCTCCAACTCCATAGATCCACCAAGAAAATTTTAACAGCTACAAAGTAAGAGGATGAATTACAGTAGTAGGCAACGAGCGGCTCGTGTTTCTGTAATTCATCCGCTCGTTGCAGATACGGCAGAAGCAGCTTCGCCGGTTCTTTGTCGGACGCCATTTCTTCCCGACGGAAATTCTCCAAAGAACCAGACTAAATTTGATGTTTGCGTACGACGACGTTCCTTTGAAATAAATGTGTTTTGATTTTATACGGAGTAATACTAACCTGTACCTTATTTGGGGACACTTTTTTTAAACCTCTCAATATATGTCAATCATCACAATTATATTTTGTATGTGTGATTTTTTAATTAAGCTGTTTAAAAATGGATTTCAAAAGAAATATAAATAACATTATTTTTTTTGGTAGGTAATACAAATAACATTATTCTTTTATAAGAAATGAATTGCTATTATTTCTTAAATAAATTTTCAATTAAGTGAACCCGATCCGTGTGGCGGGTTATGACCTGCGCGATCTGTTCATCTAAGTGAACTGATCGCAGTCATTGAATATCATATCAGACGACTAAAAACAATTTTTGGCATTGTAAATTTTTCATTCGAGAAAATTTTTACCTATAAAAAAGTGAGCAGTGGCTAGTGATATATCGAGCAATTTTGTAACATGTTGGGAAAGTAAGTGTTATTTGAGATTTGAAACTAGATTTTCCATACAAAGTATTATATTACCTATCAAATGAGATTTGTCCAAAATAGTCAATTATGGCCGTCGAATTTTTAATCCGACAGCCAGGATAAAAACAACTATATAATTTATTAAATTTTATTAATCTAATGGTATATTTTATTCTGACCGTCGAATTAAAAATCCGACGATCATGATTGTTATTTTGGACATATTCTTATTAATCTGGTCCTTAAGTCATTCTGAACCAGAAAAAAATTGAAACTGTCATGCTCTAACGATAATTAATATTTGCATGCAAGCCGGAATAGTGTTAATTCCAATCTCAAATGGCCAAAATCCATCGTACTTGAATGGTTTTTTTTGGTAGGTAATTGGAAGAAATTCTCTCGCTCCTCCCCAATATCCGAAAGCTTTTTACATTTCCAATTAATCTAGGGAGCCTACACCCAGACAAAAGGCTCCTATGGATTAAGCTATGGTTGTGTAACATATTATGTAAAAAAGTGGTAAGGATTTAACGATTTGGATGAACATCCTGGTAAGAAGCATACTGCCATATTAAAGCGCTCTTGATGAGTTGAAAGAACTAGTTAGCCTCAGATACAAAGTAACCACCATCCTACAACTTCTACTCCAGAACATGGAGGGACTAGGATCAACTCATGGTGTACTAGGGAGTGGATCATTGCCAGAAATGTGGGACGACGCATCCTCTTTCGAGATGGCTACGTAGTTTACCGGAGCAACGGGCCTGCTATCCCTCTTTGAGTCTCGATTTATGGATCTAGAACCATTCTGATGAGCGTTTAGGGAGTGCCGTTTGCTGGAGCTTCCATTGGCACCTGCGCCGTTGGTTCTGGGGCCAACCACTTTCTTTGTGCTAGGTTGTCGGGCTGGGCTTGGAGCTGAACCGAAAATGGCTTCCTGTTCTTTGTTGACCTGCTCGTGGAACCTTTTCTGATCCTGTAAAGAATGAAAAAAAAATGGTGGAACTCCTCCTACTGGAGAATAAAATTGACACTTGAAGAGATGCGTAAAACATGCTTTAAACCCAACATGGCGTGTCGTTTAAAGGCAATCATGTAATGAAAATCAAGAATTACCCTCATTCTCTTCTTCTCCTCTTCTCTATCCTGTCTCAGCATCGCATATTCATCGAGCATGGCAAGCAGGGGAACACCATCGTACGCAAATGTAATCCCGTAGTCTTGCTCCCAGGCACGAGTTTTAGCAACCAAGCTGTCAACTAGGGCTGCTTGATCAAATAAGAAATCGTTAAGCAAACACCAAATGTAACCATTTTGATGCCAATCCCAAGTACAAATTTAAGAGACTTCTAACCCAGATAAATGGTAGTGGAAATCAGAGTGCAGATTAAATTGATACATTCCCTAGAGATCCTACACCTTTGTCAATAAACGGCACGAATTTGTTGACATTGTTGTTATAACAATACAATCCCATTGATGAACAAGTACCTGGAATTTTATTGACTAGGACCCGTGCCTTTTCTGCCCTCTTTAGGTTCAGGTGTGCACCTCTACTGGCATTATACCTGTTCTCATCCTGTTTCACCCAAAAAAATTGTATCTAATTTCCAGAACATTTATACTTTGTAGGAATTTCGATGATGCAAAATGTAACTACTCCAAAATGCAGATTACTACAAATCACAGGAAAAGCGATATGTTCAAAAAAAATCTTTTATTCCTTTCAACTTATTATAGTATAGTCCATTTCACAACTTCATTGATCAATATATATCAAAGTAGAAAGAGAGGATTAACGCACCACTTACCCTATTATAGTCGTCAAGCCAACTTTCTTCTTCACATGCTGACATCCACTTCTCCACCTTTTCTAATATATCCTTCCTGCTAAGAGACTCCTCTTTTGCCTTCATTATCTGATTATCCATATCAGATAATAACTCCAAAGGCTCGACACTTCCTGAATCTATGAGCGACAAAATCTTCTCACGAGCAGCCTCAGTATCAATCTCTACGTGCGCAAGAGCATATATTTCCTCCAGCTCCGACTGCCTCTTAAAAGCTATTTCCTTCATCCTGCTTGCTTTGAGTTGGTCAAGTCTATCAACTTCCACTTCAGCCTTAAAAAACATATAATTTATTTAATCAAAGACTGATACCCCCTAAAAGCCCAATTTCCAATTAAGTAACTCTAGATACCTACCTGCTCAATGAGGTCAAGAGCAAGCGCCCCAGGAATAGTGACCTGATCGACTGAAGCTGAAATATTACAAGTAACATGGTCAAATAGTCGGCGCTCTTCTGTGGGTGTGTCCATCAAGTTCCAAAGATCAATGAGTTGAGTAGCTAAGTCTTGAAGCTGCATAAAGACAAGTTGGATTAAATTTTGTTATTCAAGTACGAACTGGTATGAAAATAAAAGGATCGAATGCATTAGGATGATCAACATAAATGACATGACGTGCAACTATCAAGTACCTTTTGCAATCTTTGTTTCTTGTCTTGTTTAAGAGCCAAAACAGTCTTAGCCAATCTAGATAATGTGTCATTGCTGATGCTTTTTGATTGCACACCAGTAGAATCGTTCAGGCTTGGATGCACTTCTGTGACAGTTGTAAAGAAATCCAAACCCAGGACGGCACAAAGATCGTGAACTGTGCTGACAAATTCAAGAACCTTGTGCAATCTGTCTTTCTGGAAAATGAACAAAAACAATTGATTGGCGATCACTTCAGACAGAACGAGGCTTTAAAGCACCTCAGTTATGCTGCATATCTCACCTTTTCTTTCTGAAGTTTTTGGAGCTGAGCATTAAATTCACCTAACTTCTTCAAGGATAGATCACGTTCATCCACGGTTGGGCTCTCTACCACATCACTAATTCCCGCAATTTCGGCAGTTATCTTTTGGATTTGGGATCGAACATCGGCAAATTCTTTTATCCTCTCATCTTTCTGTTTCCAAAGTTTTTCCAGTGCAGGAGCTATTGCTTCAAGCTGTTCCTTTATAGTTCCTGATGTCTTCTCGGGCTATGAAAGGAGACATAAGAACAAAAATTGGTTTTTATCAGTTAATATACTCTCAAGAGTGGATTTTTTATTTAAATGCTCTTAGTTACGAACTGAACTGTTCCCGGCATCAAAGCCATTTACCGAATTTATAAAAAAATTGTCATTGAAAGTTTAAACAATGACTTACTATTCCAAAAGTGTTTTCACCAAGAGCTGACAGGAGATTTGTGAGTTCAACTCTTGCATCTGCCAGTGTCTGGAGAAGGTGGGCTCTGGATTTCACAGCCATGTCAACTTTTCTCTTATACACCTCTAAGCATTCTTTTTCTAACTGAAGAAGCATTTTGTCACGTTCATCATCACCTTCACCTACTTCATCCCAAATTTGCTGCATTAAGAGACGCATTAATATCAGTCAGTGTACAACAATTTCAGGGTGACTAAAACAGTGAGTTTAAGGTTCAATTTCTTTATGGGTAAACGAAGGATTACCTGCAATTCCTGCAATAAGGATCCGCAACTGATTTCACCTACAGGAGGATTTTCAGCTTCTACTTCTGCCATCCAATCCTAGTTCAAACAAACTGAGAAAGAATACCAAAGTTCAGCTTCACCATGTAAGATTTGACCACCACTTGCTCTAAGACAAATCATGCTAGGAACAAGAATAGTAGTAAATATGATGGAACACCATCCACAAAATCAGCAGACATTCATATTATAGAGCAAAACACAACGGAAAAGCAGATCATTCAAGCAATATTTTCTGCTCCACTCAAACTTCGGAAACTTTAAAGAAGTAGTAATCTCACGACGCCACATTAACTTCCGGAAGAATAAAACACAAATTTGGTGAGCGGGCAATCCTAATTTCAGATTCATTCACTGATGCTCTTAACCAGCACCCCCAAACTGACGAAAAAAACATAAACAGACAAGCATTATCACCAAGAACGACCGAACTCGACTAGAACACGGAGAAAATTCACTAAAACCTTACCGTGCACATAAACGCCAACAAGAACCCCCACACTACACTAAACAAAGGCGGCCACAACCTACGATTGCCGACGTTCAGATCTCCCCGGACTACCATTTCACGAGAGTAACGAACACACAAGCACCAATCATTACAAGTTCGTCCCCATTATTCCAACAACAAGCAGCAATGAAGATAAAATCCACGGGATCTTACCAGAAGTCCTCGTTGTCCGGCGTATCAAGTCTCAGATCTAAAAAGCGTTCTTCGTCTACTGCAGAGAGCGAGTGTAGCAGTGGGGATGTAAAAGGACAACGAGAGGAGAAAGAAAAGAAACAGAGTCACGTTATGGGGTGGTCAGACTTCGGGCCCCTGTCAAAAACGTCGTCGTCACTGAGCATCAGTGACGGGAAGTTTGGAAGACATCCACCCTGGATTCTTGCCTGGGTTTATATGGATATTTACGCAAATGACACTCGGTTTGGGGAATGGGAAATTTTACTTATTTGCCTTCTTTGCGGTCGGGCCCACGTTCGGAGAAATAATGATATTCCTCACTTTTGATCTTATTCATAAACTCCATAATGTGGTAAACATCACAACCACACATTATAAAATAATTGTGGTTGTGTGTGGTTGTGATGCTTGCCACATCATGGGGTTTATAAATATGGTCAAAAGTGAAGGTACATGTAGCATTGCTCCGTTCAGAGTGGTTTTTTCGGCTTGCGTTATATGAGATTCGAAGGGCCATTAATAAAAGTAACCAAAATTTATTTTTTAAAAGTAATCTTAAAAATAAAAATTGAAAATGTAACTATTATTTTTAAAAATAAATTAAAAATTAAATATATTTAAGTTTAACACTAAACTGTCAACTAACGTAATAATACCTATTTTTGCCATCCCCATTTCCCAACTACCGTTACGGTTTTCCAGTCGTCGGAAAATACAGATCTACATTTTTCTTCTATTCTCACCCATTCTAGACTCAATTTTCCGAAAACACATTCAAAGAGAGCAAGGGAGACTGAGAGCATCAACAGGCGCAACGTGAATAGGGCGGATATAATCCGTGTTCTATTTTTGAAGGTGCGTTTGAGGCTGAATTCTAGCTGATTTATGGACAAGATTATTTAGTTCTCGGTATGGGTCATACATTTTGGTGTGAAAATTTCAATTCCGTGATCTGAACGTTCTTTCTTTGAGTTAATTCAGTCGATTTGTTGTCAAGAATACAGGCTGCGGCCTGCGTTCGGTCACCCGACATCTTGCAGTCGTGATTGCCGTACTTGGTCGAGTAACCCGACTCCTTGATCTAATCCGTGTTCCATTGCATTTGATTCTGAATTTTAGCTGATTTACGGACAGGATTATTTAGTTCTCGATATAGGTCATGCATTTTAGTGTGAGAATTTCAATTCCGTGATCCGAACGTTCTTTCTTTGAGTTAATTCAGTCGATTTGTGGTCAAGAATATAGGCCGCGGCCTGCGTTCAGTCACCCGACACCTTGTAGTCGTGATTGCTGTGCTTGGTCGAGTAACCTGACTCCTTGATCTACGTATGTATATTATATACACTGCTCTATTTTCTATTATTTGCAGATGAAACTGACTTTATTTTATAAGATCGTAAATCTTGATGAAGTAAAGGATCTTCCGGAGCTTATAGGAACGGGCGTTGCCTGTAGTTTGAGAGCTGTTCAAATCGAGGAGAACCAATCGATGACATCTTTATTAGATCTCATTTACACTACATATGGTCTAAGTAGAGATACAATAGATTTAGTTTTGCAGTACAATCCTAAAAGGAAGTTCTACCATGCAGCAGAGTCTACCATTTTCCTGCGTGATAACGACGATGTTGTGGAATTTTTAAACCAACGTGAAAATGAGGATTCAATGAGACACACATTGGAAGTTGTTTTGCGTCCAAAGGGAGTAGCATAATGCAAGCAAGCTGCTGAGGCTGGCTCCATAGTTATGCCGAGACATGAGTCCGTGACAATTGATGTGACAACGGGTGAGACCAAAGCTAATGGACTGGTTGCACGTCAGCTCAACGTCAACGAGACAGAAGTCGGGATGAACATTCAGGCCAAGTTACCTTGTGTAGATGCGTTTGCAGCAGCAAATGAATCTGACACGAGATCACACAGTCTTAACTCGCCGGCGCCGGACTTCACAAGGGTGCATGATGAGGAAGAATTTCGCAGCATACATCTCCATGTCGTTCCCATCAATGCACTTTTTGCTCTCCCAAAGGTTCACAGCAAGAAGAGAGGAAGACAAATTTCTCCGTATTCGACATCCGAAGGCGAAGCAACAATGAAGCATAAGAATCGCTGCCAGAAGTGCGGTGTTCTCGGACACTATACGAAGACATACAATAGCTGACGTGTTGACAAGGAAAACAAAACTACAGGTGGATGGCGGGAGTGAGGGCTGCAGCCTACAGTTCGTATCGTACCCTTTCCAACTTTTCATTTGCATGCTAAACATTTAATAGAGACTTGAGAATAAGGATTCAGTTGTATTCATTTCTTCCATGTAGTTGTTAATTCAGTTGTAGTCATTGCTTACTCATAATCTATTTATTAGCGTATTCATGTTCTATAGTATAATTCAACACTTCCAGTATGCCGGGTATAATGCAACCTACGAGTAAAGCTAAAGCGGGAACGTACGTGGTGATTCCAGATACTGATTTTGGATCGAGCTTCAGCTATTGTCCCCTTAACTGCCCATTAAGCTTGACAATAATTATATATTAAATTACAACCTGACCTCGGTCATTCACGAATATCCCGAAATAGGCATTCGTGCTCCAATTATACTGTAATTAGCACAGCATCCGCTATTTTTTTATAAGTAAGCAGCAACATCCGTTGTTCTAATCACCCCTGACGGTAATATTGCGACCCATCGTGGTTATTCCGGAACGTTATTCCGAAAACTATCCTGTAAAAGCACATAATCCGTTGTTCTAATCACGTCAGTAATATGTAGTAAACTTGGACACACCGTCGATCACTAAATATTTAACAATAATCAACCCACCACAGCTTTGTTATACCATAATTAAATATCTCATATAGCATATTCGGAACAAATACATCAATCATCCTAACCTCGGACAATCATGGATATCCCGGAAGAGGCATTCGTGCTCCATCTATCCTTTAGTTAGCACAACATCTACTATTCTAATCATGTCAATGGTAGGATCGCGACAATGCATGGTATGCCCGGATAATTGAAGTCGGTCCATTAACTATTAAACAACACACCCATCGATAAGACCGCGACCCCTCGTGGTCCTGAAAGCTTTGTTCCGAAAATTATCCTGTAATAAGCACATAATTAATTGTTCTATTCACGTCGGTAATACGTGGTAAGCTCGGACACGCCGTCGGTCTCTGAATATTTAACAATAAAAAACCCACCACAACTTTATTATACCATAATTAAATGTCCAGTATAGCATATTCGAAACAAACACAGCAAGCGTCCTGACCTCGGACAATTGTGGATATCCCGGAAGATGCATTCGTGCTCTAACTATCCTGTAGTTAGCACAGCATCTGCTGTTCTAATCACGTGACGGTAAGATTGTAACAATGCGTGGTACGCTCGAATAATTGAAGTCGCTCCATTAATTATTAAACAAACACATCCATCTATAAGACTGTGATTCATCGTGGTTATTCCGGAAGCGTTGTTCCGAAAACTATCCTGTAATAAGCACATAATTAATTGTTCTATTCAAAAAAATTGTTCTATTCATGTAGGTAACGCGTGGTAAGTTCGGACATGCCATCGGTCACTAAACATTTAACAATAAACAACCCACGACAGCTTTGTTATACCATAATTAAATCTCCCGTATAGAATATTCGGAACAAACACAGCAATAGTTCTGATCTCGGACAATCGTAGATATCCCAGAAGAGGCATTCATGCTCCAACTATCCTGTAGTTAGCACAACATCCGCTTTTCTAATCACAGTTGATGGTAGAATCGCAACAATGCGTGGTACGCCCGGATAATTGAAGTAGATCCATTAACTATTAAACAACACACCCATCGATAAGACCGCGACCCATCGTGGTTATCCCGAAAGCGTTGTTCCAAAAATTATCCTGTAATAAACATATAATCAATTGTTTTATTCAAAAAAAATTGTTCTATTCACGTCGGTAATACGTGGTAAGCCCGAACACGCCCTCGGTCACTAAATATTTAACAATAAACAACCCACCACAACTTTGTTATACCATAATAAATCGCCCGAATAGTCGAGTCGCACCCTAAAGCTAGAGGTTCTATCAATGACGAGTACTATGCGACTCGTCATGGTGTACCCGAATACAATAGTCGTCCCTAAACCCCACGGGCTAGAACAATTTCGACAAATATGCGACTCGACGTGGTGTACCCAAATACTTTAGTCGGGTCCTACACCCTAGAGTCTAGAAACAATTTCGACAATTACGCGACTCCACATGGTGTACCCGAATACTTTAGTCGGGACCTAGACCATGGAGGCTAGAACAATTTCGATAACTACACGACTAGACGTGGTATACCCGAATACTTTAGTCGGGCCCTACACCCTAGAGACTAGAACAATTTCGACAATTACGCGACTCCACATGGTATACCCGAATACTTTAGTCGGGGCCAAAACCCTTGAGGCTAGAACAATTTCGACTAGACGTGGTGAACTCCACGACTAGACGTGGTGAACCCAAATTAATCGGTCGGTCCCCATATCCTAAATTCATAAACAACTAGGACCAAATAATTATTCCTAAATTCGTCTTCCTGACCTGTAACTAATCACTCTTAAGTCTTTACCCCACATAACTCCATTCTTTACATGTAATTGCACTATGTAGGAATACAATGATTCATACAATTGAGTTTTTACTCCTACTAGGAATACAATGAAGTCTCTTTGTTCACAACAATTGACTTGTATGAGAATACAATTGACTTGTAC
>JAOYMZ010068174.1:0-12425 GCA_025802335.1 Pinguicula primuliflora
GACAGTACAACTACCACGGCGAATGTTGTGTATCTTGAAGTATTGTTGCAAATGTGATTTACATTCATAAACTATTCCGAACATCACATTAATAATATTTATTTTAATTATTTCATAATAAGTTAAATAATTTATGTAGTCTGAATTTATCATACTCAAACAACGGACCGTGGCTTCAGCCACGGGTATTATCCTAGTTGTAGATAATCGAGAAGCTAAAATTTTACATATGATCTTCCCAATATAATTGCAAAGATTAATTGGCCAAAAAAAAATAGAACACCTTACTGAACGTACAATTTTCTGCAATAAACAAATAAGTGTGCTTGTGAAGGAAGGTGGAAGCTCTCTCCCTGGAAAGACGTTGAGAACCGCTTGTAATACATCATCCTTGATAATATCTCAGCACGCAGAGAAAAAAAATCCAGTAAAGCCATTAGGGTCAGGGGTACTTTAACACTTGTAGTATAGCGAAAATTTATGAAAATAATTGTGTTCTTTTTTAAAAACTTTAAAACATTGTATTTTGGTGTTCAATTATCCATTTTGGACATTTTTCTATTTGGGATAGAAAAAAATATTTAGACTGACTTATCCCCTGCGGTGATCAGAACAACCAGATTTTAAAAAAAATGATTCTAAGTATACCAATTTTGAATTCATATGATCGATAACAACTTTATAGTACATGAACACAGGATAAACAATCTCTAATTTATGTGTTACGAATATCATATGACTTGACTCAATGATATTTGGTTAATTGTTGATTGGACAATGCTATTTGTACACTATTTATTGACATTAAAAATTGACACACTTTAAATTCCGATTATATCATATCAAATCTTCCGAAATTGATATTGATGGAAAATTGATATCGGTGGATCAAAAAAAATTGGTTAGATTATGGCGACTTCATCCCCGATAAGTTCTAAATCCTAATTAGGATTACTTAAATGTAGGGGTAAAATGCAGCGAAATTACCAACTATAAAGACACCAAATCCAATCGATGAATAGGGCTTCCGATTCTTGATATATAAATTTTCATTGATGGTGATAATTTCGATACCGATGACGGGATGTAGTCTAGTTGAAAGTGTGTCAAATTTTGATATAAAAAATAATGCTTTCTAATTTGTATTTATTCACATATAATAATTTTATAATCATTTAAATTTTTTTATTTTACTAATATATGTAAAATAAATTAAATAAATTTGTCAGCAACTTGGCACCACCTAGATGCTTCCTAGACCGCCTAGCGCTCGTGCTTAACGCTTTCTTGAACCCTGCATATGGGTAAAATTATATTTATATATATTAGATCAAAAGTTATGTTCGAATAAGTTACGCCAACGATAATTTTTAAAATATAATAAATGACTATTTAATTAGAAGATATTTTTTTCATACATACAAAGAAAATTCATCACATCATAATTATAAGACATTGTTTGTAATTTTGTAAAATTATCCACTTAGTTTAATACAGGAATCTTCCGGTGGTCAACACTGTTGTGTACAATTTTAATCGTGATCGTCAGATCTAGTTATTAAGTTTTAATCTGACGGTCAAAATAAAAAAAATGTGCACCTCAATTCTGACTACTTGAAGGACTCTCTTTCTAATATTACCTAATAAAAGTAATAAAAAATAAATCTGATTTTAGCACTTGAAAGGTTGAACTTGAGAACCTGATAAAAACATTTAAAACTATGTATACAAAAAATCTGAGAAAATCTATATTATAAATAAAAAAATATTATTTTTAGGAAAATATTCGCATGTACAATTATAGGGTGTACAAATCGTGTACAATTTGTGCGTGCTACCATCCATTTTCGAAATAGGTTATATCATTGGAAATATTATACATAGGAGATGAAAAGCCTCATATTCTGACACGATTCCGACAATTTCGTCATCGGAAATTTCTAAAAACTTTTTTCCTTTAATTAAGTAGTCTTTAATACCATTTGGGCATCCACCAATTGGGAGTTATGGACAAACAGAAATCAGTACCAATTCACAAGAAATTAATCGACAACTACGCAAATGCAAATGTCGATATAGACGAACCTTTGGCTATAGAGTTCAAGGCAAGAACCACAACCGCCCATATTCCTACGATATCATCAATGGAATAGTGGATTGACAACCCGCTACCTTTCCTAGCTAAAATGAGCTGAAAGAATGTTTTGAAGCTACATCTGGGAGGGTCGACCATGCAAACCCAGTCGACGACATTCTGAAATGAAGACTCCGCCTAATTTTCCTTTCTTTACACATGTTTTTTTTTGTTCCTTTTGGGTTCTACTTACGACTTTGTACACCTGTACAGTTTTTCTTTCATCTCTTATTTATAAGCTTTCTAATAGTATGATAAATTTCAAAAATAAATGATGTCACACATAAATTGTACACGAGTTGTACACCCCAAAATTATAAACATGAGTCTCTTGCCATTATATATAACCCATTTTATATTAACAATGGAGTCCTTCGATTGGTCACCATTAGTATTGTGTACCATTTTGATCTTCCCCAACTAAAATTTTAAAGAACAATGTTATAAATACATCATTTTTAAATACTATTTGTTGACATTATGATATATCAACAATCACAAATATAATTTTTATTATTTGTTATTATTCAATTATGGTTAACCTATCATATCAATAAATAATGTCTAAAAAAATGTATAAATAGCATTTTTCAATTTTAAAATATTTGTGTTTGATGGGCAGGTCCGACCTTTAAGAACTTGAATTAGTGGGCTATCATAAATGGATGGAAAAATATTCCTGTGACTTGTGTGGGCATCAGTCATCACTCATCACCTGTTGGCTGTTTCTGTCCAAGCCTAAGTAGCCTACGTGTTTGGAAAAAGAAGTATATCAAAAATTGAAATAACAACAAAATACACTGGATCAGATTTCCGACGGGGAACTGAGTAAAGTAAGAGTTTGGACTCCAAGCAGCAGCGATTTCATTGTCATCTTCTCTCCAAGAACCATGCATAAGGTGTTTACAGGGAGGTGCGCGGCGGCTTTTCTCAAGAAAAAGGCTAGCCGCGGCGCTTTTTTCTCGACATCTCTCTTATTCGACGATACGCAGAAGCAGGTACGTTGTTTGCGGTAATTAATATCGATTGCGTGCGTGTATCTGATCGGGGGAATCAAAGGATTTATTGAGCATGCAATGATGCAATCTCTCTTCCGGTGGAGTGTTGGCTTAATTGCTTATGATTACTCAACTTTTTTGAATTGTTTGTTTCATTCGGGTGTATTGCTGAAAAAATTGAATAAAATTACTCACAAATTGTGTTTGAAGCCGATCATGTAATCTGATAGTAAAGAAAGGGACTTTAAAATGGTGGAAATTAAACAGACTAAGAATGAAAGTTCAGCGCTATATGTTGCTGGGTGGAAGAGGTAAATAAGGGTGTCGCTCGACTGTCTACCTGAGAAGTTGCTTGTTGTGATGTCTAGTTTCTGTGACTTCAAATGCTAATGAAATTCGTTCGGATCTGCTGGCTAGATTGTTTTTTCCGTTATACTATAGCTTTAGAGTTGTATGAGGTGAGATCCCTCTATGCCTCTCTTAAATTGATATCTTTTTGTCTTAGTCAGCTGCAAGGTCTGTATTCAATTTATCTACGATAAGCTTACCCTAAAGCTCTACCTACTCTGCAGTTTAAGGAAAGTGTTGCTCAGTTTGCTCAAGACAACATTGCTCCTCATGCATCAAAAATAGATCGATCAAATCATTTTCCAGAGGTTGTAATTTTGGTCAGCATTTTTCTGTATATTATTTGTAGCTATCAATGTATATTGATATAGTTCTCTATTTCCCTTCAGGAGGTTAATTTGTGGAAATTGATGGGTGATTTTAACCTCCATGGAATTACTGCCCCTGGTACAACTTTTCATTTCATTTATGGTTTATGGTGCTCTGCTTCTTGTATAGAAATTAAGTCCTCCTGAAAAGATTCAAGTACTCTTCTATAGTTTGATGTTTGCACTCTATCCGCTCCCTACATTTAAAATTTTGCATAGACAAACTTTTAAATGTAGCCACAGAGTTCGTCTAACATCTCGTTGAAAACTAACAGAGGAATATGGAGGACTTGGGCTTGGCTATTTATACCACTGCATAGCTCTCGAAGAAATTAGCCGAGCTTCAGGATCTGTTGGTCTTTCATACGGTGCACACTCTAACCTCTGTATTAATCAACTGGTAATCATGTCAACTTATGTTGGAGTAAACTTTCAACCAAGTCTTATATGTAACAAATTCTTAATTTGGTTATTTGAAGGTTAGGAATGGAAATCCTGCTCAGAAGCAAAGGTACTTGCCTAAGGTACTTCCATCCTCTTGTCAATTTTATTCCTTTGCATGATCATGTTTTTATTCTTTTCTTGTTAATGTATGGAACTGACAATGATTTGCATATGTTTCAACGCTTGTTCGATAAAGCTAATAAGCGGAGAGCATGTCGGAGCTCTTGCAATGAGTGAGCCAAATGGTAACTTATTTCGAAGTACCTTTTTGTTGCATAACAGTTACACTTTGGGGGGTATATCCTGTTTACTGTCCAATTTTTGTGTTCAGCTGGCTCAGACGTCGTCAGCATGAAATGCAAGGCTGAACGTATTAATGGTGGTTACCTTTTGAATGGGAACAAGATGTGGTGCACAAATGGTCCAGGAGCTCAGACACTGGTACTAACATTGAAGATCCTTGTCTTGGCTATATTGTTATGTGCCTGGCTCTATATCTACTTAGCGAGTGCTGCCATTTAAATATTATGCTCTGCTTGTTCCTCACACTTGATCAGATTGTCTATGCCAAAACAGATATGGCAGCTCGCTCGAAAGGAATAACTGCATTTATTATACAAAAGGGCTTTCCCGGGTACACACATAAAACTAATCGAAAGAAACTATTAGTTGATAGCAATTTCTTGACTAAACTATCTTTCGAAATGACACTAATGCAGATTCAGCACTGCCCAGAAGCTCGACAAACTTGGCATGCGTGGAAGTGATACGTAAGCATGATCTGTAACACAGCTTTTGTCCAGCTCCGGAATTTTATTTTCTTAGTTGTTATTGAATTGGGTATGATTAATGAAATATTGCAGCTGTGAGCTTGTGTTTGAAAACTGCATTGTTCCTGAAGAAAATGTTCTTGGCCAGGAAGGAAAAGGTAGTTTTTTCAATGTAAATCTGATACTCCAAGGACCATGGTACTTAAGTAGCATCATCCTGCTGTACAATAGAACTATTAGTCGTCCAGAAAAATACAGTTTGTTCTCACATTCATAATTTGTAATCCATGTAATATTTCATTTGGTCCTTCTTAATACCCCTGACGAACACCTTATTCCAAATGTCCATCAGGAGTTTATGTTATGATGTCGGGTTTGGACCTCGAGAGGCTGGTTTTGGCGGCAGGACCTATTGGTATCATGCAGGCATGTCTTGACGTCGTCCTTCCCTATGTAAAGCAACGAGAACAGTTTGGCCTGCCAATCGGGGAGTTCCAATTTATACAAGTTAAGATAGCATTATGATTATTTTCTGGTGCTGATCCATTCAGTCCAAACACCGTTATGAACTTAATTTCGGACTGAATGCAGGGAAAGATTGCGGATATATACACTTCACTACAGTCTTCAAGGTTGGAGATTACTCGACTGATTATTCTCTTCTTTCTATTTCCCTGGCCTGGTCATCCAATAAACTGAGAAAGCTTTCTGTTAATTGTAGGTCATATGTGTACTCAGTCGCCCGGGATTGTGACAATGGAATTATTAGTCCAAAGGTGCACATAAGAAAGTAATAAATAGCGTTGTTTAATTTTTTTTTCGCTGCTTGTAAACACTTGTTTTTCAGGACTGTGCAGGTGCCATACTTTTAGCAGCCGAAAGAGCAACACAAGTTGCTCTCCAGGTAGAAAATTTTCATTTATTGGATTCTGGAGTGGTGTCACTGGATTTGCTTCTTCTTTAGAAAATATCAATAGAATCATTGAGAAATAATCTCAGAAGTCAGAATGTAAAAAAATGTAAGAATCTTAGTTGGCATTGCAAATCTGGTTTTGTTTCAGGCTATTCAATGTCTAGGTGGCAATGGCTACGTGAATGAATATCCAACAGGGCGCCTTCTTCGCGATGCTAAACTGTACGAAATCGGTGCTGGGACAAGCGAAATCCGAAGAATGATAATTGGTCGAGAGCTCTTCAAGGAACAATGACTTGAACCTGCTCATTTGCTCAAACTATGATCGCCTGGGGTAATTATGGCTGACTAATCTTCAAAAGTACAGGTGCATTGTTATGCTCCTTCAACTCGCGTGCTAGTGTAATTTATCTCACAACCATTATTTTCCTTGTCAATAAGAATAAGCATTGGATATGAATATGAATGATTTCTTTCCTGGTATTTCTTTTACACCCACGGTTCACATTACTATCCTACAAATTGTTGTGTCCAGATCTATAATTTGTGTCTTCGATCATCCCTGCTCTGGAGAATTATCGCCTGAATTTGATCTTCAGACAGGAACTGGTTTTCATTTCTTACACCTCCTTTCATCCCCATCATCCCACCAGAAGAAACTGCAACAGTTTTCTCATTCTTCCTCTTGTGCATGCCATTGTTTCATTGCACAAACTGTATCTTCTTTGAGGAAGGATTGAGCTTTTATATTCAGTGCTCATTTAAGTTTTCAACCACAAAAGGAAAAAAAAGGATTGTTGCATCATATAAGGAATTCTATATCCGGGGGTGTAGATAGAGGTCACCAATTCATCAGAGCTAGTTTACAGAATTCTCTCCTTAGGTTTGGAGGTTTCTCATAGAATGATTAAGAATCTACATTAAAAGGTTACAGAAGCTTTAGTTAAACAACCTGTCTTCCTGGTGAAGACTTTTCAGAGTGCTTGCTGCTGCTGCTGCCATGTAAAATTGACTCTCTGCTTTCTTCAGGATTTTCTTTCTGCAAATTCATGTCCTCCATGATGTGATTAACACTTGATATCTCTACTTCTCTGGTTGCCTTCATATTCTCCTTGATCATGCTATTCTCTTCTTCCACTAGTCCATAGGAAACAAGTAGTTTTTTCCAGACTTCGTCATCATTTAAGTAGCTGTGGCGTTCCACATATTTCTTGAGCTCAACTCGGATATTCCTAACGGGCTGTAACGAATATTGACAGAAAAAAGCAAGCAAGCAATAAAATTGCCATTGAATTCCATCCCAAAAGAGCATTCAGCAGAAAGTGAAGCACATGAATATGATACCTCTGCTTTGCAATCTATGGCCAGCCCAAAGAAAGCAGAAGAAACAAGATGTTTTCCGACAGATTCGGCTGATTTGATCTGTCCAAGCCAGTAGGATGAAGTCTCAAACTTGTCAAATCTGCATATGCTGCATTTCTCTGCACTAAGAAAAGGCGTCGCAAGCCTAGGCTTCGTGAGAACTGCAGTAGACCTCATTGGCGTTATAGGCTCTATAGAACTTCCATCAGATGAACACTTCCGAATACTGTCGACCTTAGGAACCAGGAAACTAACACTTTTACTCGTTTTCCTTGTCGTGTTCGTCTCTGTCGAATTCTTATCTCCTGAAATCGGCAACACGAGTGTTGTCGATTTGGTCTCTGATGGCAGTGGCTTTGCTGCTTTTCTCAATAGCCCAGTTGAAGGCTTGGCCTTGACTGGCTTCTCAAGCGCTGGTTTCAAAGGTATGTTGGGGTTACGAATTGTCCCAAATACCCGTTTTTCCCTGAAATTCAACTCAAGAACTGTAAAATCCTTCATAAATTCCACTCGGACAAAAAAGCAAACAGTTCCAACGCAAGTTCACATTTCAACCTGAAAATCGCAGGGCCGATCTTGGCACTGATTTTGGGAGGCTCGGAGATTTTCCTTGTCGAATTCAATTTTCTACCTCGAGATTTAACTGTAATTCATCATTACAATTCAGCAGAGATTCTTGGAATGCATCATCGCAAGGACTAATTACCAAACAGAACAAATTTTGGACATAAAAAATACAAAAGAAGAAGAAGAAACCTGGAAACGGAGTAGGATGAGGATCCATTCCAAAATCAAATATGGGTAACAGATTTTTCCTTTTTCCTTTGTATTATCCTCTTCTCAGAAAACCTCTGCTACATAATTGAGTTTTAAATATCCTGAGACAACATGTTTAAATGTAATAAGAGCGGGAACAGGTTTTCCTTTATGGAATTCGGGACGATTCTACAACTGGCCCAATAATCAAATAAAGGGGCACGAATTAGAGAAGTTGCGGCCCGTTACCACTTGAATAAAAATGAATGGCCGGTGAAAAAGAGTATTGCTACATTTAGCTAAACACACTCATACCGGGATTTGGAAAAGCACTACCCTTCTAATCCTGGATTAAAAATTAGGACAATGTGGTTGCCTACTGTATTCAATACCTTTAACTATAAAAAATATATGTTCAATTTAGATTACAAACAATGAGAAATTATAGGATCCACAATATTTATGTCCACAATGATAAAGAATACTATGATTCTGACTATGTTAACTAGAATTGATTATGCCGTTGGAAAGCTTATGTATATGAGATCAAAAACCTCATGCTCTGACGTAATTTCGACGACTTTGTTCCCAGTACTTTCTTTGCACCTTTTCCCATTGAGTTAAGTAGTCATTAAAATAGTTTCAGACATTCTCGGCGATGAAGTCGCCAGGACCATGTCGGAACATAGAGCTTTTAATCTTCTATATTTAAACTTTTCAATGATATGAACATTTTCTATTGTTATAGCCGGAATCATAATATTGTGTACTATTGTTGGACACTACCATTATGGATACTAGAAAAATTGTACAAACAACACAACGACAAAATAAACAAAAACCAACCAACACCTAAATTTCCACAAACAAAACAACAACAAGATTAACGAACTCTAATTATTCGCTAAGTTTAATAAGCAAATTAGAACATTTGCTAAATTAGAGCTCCCTTATTTTTTATTAAAAAAATAATAAATCTTAAAGAGTTTATAAGCTAATTGGCGCGCATTTTCCTTTCCATCCATCCGCCATTAACGGCGAGCCGTCTGTTCTCCGCAGGCGAGAGCAGGGATGGTACAGAAATCAAGAACAATGGATCCTTCGTTTTCAATACAAGAGTATCATTTCAAATCATTCATAAAAGAGTCATACAGATCCGAAGGAAAATGAAAACCAGCGTGATCGACATTCTGTTCAGGGTCGACGAGATCTGCCGGAAATACGACAGATACGACGTCGATAAGCAGCGGAATCAGAACGCCGCCTCCGATGATGCATTCGCCGCCCTATACTCGTCCGTCGAAGCACAGATGGAAACCGCTATCAAGGTACAACATCATCAAGCTGGGGTCCGACGATCTCAGGGTACAACCCCGTTTTTTTTAAAATCTCTGACAATGTTTTGCGACACAGAAATCGGAGGCGGCGACAATTGAGACGAACAGGGCGGCTGCGGTGGCGATGAAGGCGGAGGTGCGGCGGATGAAGGCCAGGATGTTCGAGGAGGTGCCCAAATTGCAGAAGCTTGCAATGAAAAAGGTTGATACTTCAAAATCCAATTTCTGTTTTTGCTTTTTCTATAAGAAGTTGTTATATGGGGGCTTTTAACTTTAAATAAGCAAACAAATGTGTGTTGTCGCGCGGATATATGCTATGTTTCAGATAGAGGTCGCCTTAGACACGGGCCTAACGCCAGGTGATGCCCTGGAATGTCATTTAAGCATCCGTGAGCGTGCCTGATCGCTCAGGAACCGCTGTGTTATAACACTAGACATATGTCTTGCCCTACTAGATGTATATTGTCCTGGTGTCAAAATCTTGACTTTAATATGTTGCTTGAAAACTTGAATCTGATCGTTATAAGTCATAACCAACAGGTGAAAGATCTGTCTAGAGACGAACTTGAGGCCCGAAAAGACCTTGTTGTCGTGCTTCCTCAGAGGATTCAAGCAATCCCAGATGGCTCTGCTGCTGCATCCAATCAAACAAATACATGGGGAGTTTCATCTTCAAACAAGAAGATAACGTTTGATTCTGGTAACTCTACTGATTCCATATTCACCTTCTTTTGTTTTCTTAAATGGTATCTGATAAAAACTCTCTTGTGATGAGTGTTCAGAAGGCGATTTCGACAGCCATTTCTATGATCAAAGTGAAGAATCAAATCAGTTCAGGCAAGAATATGAGATGAGGAAACTGAAACAGGTTTGTACCTAATCAAAACCATTTGCTTGCAGAAATATTTGATTTACAATTATTGATTCTATCTTATGAATGATTCAATCCTCTTCATCTGATGAAGGATCAAGGCCTGGAGGTAATAGCGGAGGGTCTAGATACATTAAAGAACTTGGCTAAAGATATGAATGAGGCATGTGCTCTTTGATATACCTCTTTTCAGTTCATCTACGGCCAAAAAAACAGGATACTAATCCTCTTTCCCTGTGTACTGTTTCCTGACTCCAGGAATTGGATAAGCAAGTCCCATTGATAGACGAGATCGACACTAAGGTTTGATCATGCTAAATAGTCACCTCTGTTTGAGTAAAATGTCACACACGGATCTCTGTTAGAGTATATAACGATATGTGGTGATTGCTTGATATCTTGCCTTTAAAGAGTATAAGCCCACACATTCGTCCACGCGCACATACATGCACATGCTCGAACCCATCCGGTCGGGTCTGTTTCAAATTTCAATTATGTCATCTATGAACACGTTCTCAATCTCTGTAACGTGTCCTGATGATGTTCTTCAGGCTGATAAGGCAACAAGTGATCTAAGACGTACAAATGTGAGACTAAAGGATACAATTACTAAGGTTAATAATGTTATGCGACTCACTTTTCTGGTCCTCTTTTTTTACGTTGTTATTTACTTTTTCGAGCAAGATCAAAGATACAATATCCTGACTCCATCCATCCCTTATACTTCTTTTCTATCTTAACATGTAAAATTTATATGCAGATGAGATCGAGTCAGAGCTTCTGCATTGATTTGGTCCTGATTTGCATTCTTCTAGGGATTGTGATGTACTTGTTCAAGTGAGACATCTATCTTTTCATTCAAAAAAATATTGGCAAGCTTTTACTGGGCTAAAAATTATGATATCTTATGTCAGTTTACTGCGCTGAATGGGCTAACAATAATGGAGGAGCAACGAAGGGGAGAAATCATAGTGGCAGAGGTACAGGGAGCCATGGGGGTTGGGGTTTGCCTCCCTACTCCAAACAAATCTATTTCTTCTATTAAATTGTCGTGGATCTCACTCCTATCATTGAAAAGTATCAAATTTTCGACATATAAAAAGGATCAAAGTTTCTATAAAAAAATGTATGGAAGTTTCATGAGTAAAATATCACTATCACCTGTGCTTGAGAAAGCGTTAGCTGTAACCTAGGCAGTCAGAGGCCGCTCACCACTTATGTGCCCTAGGCGCCCGCCTAAACGGGCTTATAAGCAGCCAAAGCGAGAATTTGAATAAAGCGAATGATGACATCCTAGCGCGTAGGCGACCGCCTTCTTGAACATCGCCTATCACGATGACTTTGCCCAAGTCTACCATGTCAAACCAAAAGGTCACATACATTATCATGGTAAATGTAAATCCCATCATTCAAGGAATATGTTTGCAATGTTTTGTCTATAAGCAACCCCGATTGAGGTGAAATCTCGAATTCGATATTTGTATCTGTTTGATCTTTGATTATAACTTCAGAAATAGAAGGTGAAATCTCAAATTCGATACTTGCGGGTGTGGAAACTTCTGATAAGTTTTCCTCCTGTTCTTCATTATTTTTGTTCTCCTATTGTTCATTATATTCCATTTCTTGAAATGCGTTCTGCCAGTTATTATAGTTTTTACCCTTTGTAAATAGGCGTAGGCGTGCTCAGTGGCGGATTTAGAATTTTGTTAAGGAAGGACACAATGACTCTCTATATATTATTATAAAATATATGTTAATAATTATTAATATTTAAATAATAAAAAATATTATCAAAAAAGAACAAATATGATTTATGACATTGAAATCTTTTGTATTATAAATAATAGTAGAAGAAAAAAATAAATTGTATCAAAAAAAATGAAGAAAAAAGCACACAAGAAGAACCAGAGAAAAAAAAAGAATAAAACGATACTTAATAATCAATATACAGAAATTCCATTTTTTGTCAGTAAAATTAAAATATAAGATCAATTTTAAAAAATTTAAAATTGATCTTAAACCCTAAACCCTAAACCTTAAACCTAAACAAGTATTGGTTTCTTGTATAGATAAAGATGGAGCATGAGACCACAAAACAAAACATTCATATTGTTGTGCAAAATT
>JAOYMZ010068185.1:0-12425 GCA_025802335.1 Pinguicula primuliflora
TTATATAGGAGCTTGGTGGTAAAATAAATGGAAGAAAACTGATAAAAGGGACTAGAAGGAGAATTGATGCATGTTAGATTAGGCAACATTACTGCAGCTTTGAATTGCCTGTTTTCATTGGATTTTCTCGACTGTTTCCATTGTGATTTTGAACAAGTTGTCTTCTGAACAATTAAACCCCATCAGCTTATCTTTCTATAGAATTTTAGTTCATGCCAATATGAATTTTCCTCAAAAAGATACGTACCTCTGACGTCACTGCTGTCATGACAAAAACCGATTTTCTGAAAACTTAATTATCTTGCTCCCTGTGGATTTGACCCTTGCTCCCAGCATTGTATTATTACCTGACCGTGCACGCACGTCACCTTTTCTTCTGTTTTGCCATAGAGTAGTCTCTTGTTCTCTCCTCCTATTACCTCTCAAACGCTGCTGCAGTTCCTGTCGCATATCTGTTGTAGCTAGGATAACAATGGAGGGAAGTGTATTTAGCCTTCTTTTTTGTGCTGACGGGTACGATGCTTTCCTTGTCTCAAGAAAATTGGAGAAACCAAATAGGCTCCCACGTGCCAGACGAGCTCACCCAGAGTGGCAAAGGCGGGCAACTATCCAGCCATTTCTTTTTTATATAGAGATCTTAATGTATGACAACAATTTTGATTATTACCGCAATATCATATTGTTGCTATCAACATATGTACCTTCTAGGGAAGTATAGGAGAATTCGAAAATTTTTAGTTAATTAATTAATTCTATCGTAAATAATTGAATCCATTAAGCTTAATTGGTGATGCATGTAATTTCTAATATGGATGTTTAGGGTTCGATACCATTAACTATCAAACAAAATTATATGGTAAATAGTTCCTAATTATGATTATAATTTTATAGGAGCTTTTGAGCTGGGTGCAGACCCCATAGATTAGTTGGGAGTGTAAAAACTCTCGGATACTGGGGGAGTGAGAGTATTTCTCCCATTTACCTACCTAAAAAAGTTCTTAATTATGATTTAAAATTAACATTTGACTTTCAATCTCACTAATTTCAAAATTAGATAATAGTAATCCGAAAGTCAAAGAAGGATTGGTCTAGTGGTTATGAGAGCGACAATTGCACTCACAGATCACGGGTTCAAATTCCCTCAACGATAAACCAAACCAAACATACCCAGTAAATCAAATTCCCTCAATGATATTACTTATAAAAAAGGTGATAGTAATCCGATTTGGTATTGTTGTCCCGTATATAGTTATTTAGACTTATTGTCCTTTCAATTAAGGTATTCTTCTGCCATCATCAAGAAAAATTTTATTTTCCTTATGGCCCTTCCAGTCGGTTACGTGAATCATTTTAAGGTTATGTTTGCAAGTTCTACTGAAAATATGATTTTGGCTTTTCAATCGCAAAAATCCTTTTTGTACAGTTTGCAATTTTGACTTCTCGTGGTGGAAAAGTTCCAAAAAGATCAAAAATCAAACGCAAGTGATAAATACCACGACTCAAGACCCAACTTTGTCACTCCTACTCTCACATGTTGTTGATGTGGGTCCCACATGATGGCATGCGGGACCCACCCCATGTGATATGATGGGAGAAAAAGGCGTGGTCTTTAGTCGTGGATTAATCATTCCTCAAAATCAAAAACTCCATTGAAGTTCTTGTACGAGAATTAAGGTGGTGACAATTTTATAATTATTTCAAAATTCACTTTCATGATAATTTTGTCTATATAAACAAATTAATAATATTAAAATACCCAAAAAATTTCTCGTATTATATCCAGTTTGTCACACTATTTTTTTAAACTTTTACCACTGTAAAACTTTCACTGCAAACACTTTATAACTTCATTATAAAAACACTTTTTTTAAAAGCCCTCCTGAAAAGCCAAAAGCAACTTTTCATCAGTAGAACTTACAAACATAGACTTAGTTAGTTGTCCAACATGCTTCGACTAAATGCGATTTCAAAGTACAGATTCATACTCTTATGAAATTTTTAGCCTAAAGTGAAAATTTATAGCAGCCTTGTTTAACTTTTTTTAGCCTTGTTTAACGAATTAATCTTGAACAAATAAATAATATTTGATATTTGTTAAACTCAACAAGTTGACTGTTTTTTTTGTTAAGCAAAATTTTTATAGCCAATAGTAATTACAGAAAAAAATGTCCCCGGTCAGCCTTCCAATCCATACAAAACTACATCCATAAGGCACGATATCGGGTTCCTAATCCATTCTCCTATTTCGTATAGTAAATGTTGTTCATCCTTGGATTTGAACCATTTCCATGTGGTGGCTTGTAATTTCCCGAGGATGACCTCCGTAGTGGAGTCCATATTCTTGAAATAAAATTCGTTCCGTGGCAGCCATAATAGCCAAAAGATTGCCATCCAAACTGACATCCAGATTGGGCCTTTAACGCCATTAGGCTTTAGTGCGGCATAGGCCTGCAGGGAATCTCTGCTTGAGCAGTCTGGGACCTGTAACCAGTTGTCATCTTTGTCCAAACGGCCTTCGACTCGCAGCAGGTAAATATCACGTGTTCGGCTATTTCCTCGGATGCTCCACATCTTCGGCAATCAATATTCATTTGAGGGTCGAAAATACCTTGATGCCTAGGTTATCAAGTGTAGGCAGGCGGTTGAGGTAGAGTCTCCAAGCAAAGATCGATACTTTGCATGGAATATACTTGTTCCACATTTTACGCAAGCTCTCTATGGTGTCTTCGTCATACATGTCCGGTATGTGGTTGTTGATGAAGTTGCACGCCACTTTCACCTCATATCTAGCAGAAGAAGTACCCAGGCAGAACCAGGAGTCATTTTCATTCACCCGCAAGACAGCAACTCTTCCATTTCTCAATCCCGCAAATCCCTCCACCATTCCCATCTTCAGCACCAAGTACCCTCCACCCAGTTACCATGTTCGAAGACAGAAGCCTTGTTGTTGCTATCTACCCCATACAACCATGGAAACTCCTCCTTCAGCCTACCTTCCCCAATCCATCTATCCTCCCAAAACAACACTCTTACTCTCACCTAATTTTAAGCTCATCATTCTATTAACCCAAGCCTCCTCAGCCAGTCTTTGAATCCCATTCCACCAAATTGAATTTTTTGAGCACCCTCCTTCCCATCTACTTAATTCCCTCACCGCACCTCCTTCCTGTCTATTCTTATGTGTCTTGTCATCTAGCACCTCTCTCCTACCTCCTACAATGAGCTCCCTACCTCGTCCATATTTAGATCTCACTACTCTCTTCCACAGCGTGTCCTTCCCTTCCAGCGGCCGCCCAATCCACTTGCCAAATAATGGCTTGTTAAATATTTCAAAACTATGAATCCCCTGCCCCCTATCAATGGGTTTACAGATTTTGTCCCATGCTACCCAGTTCACTCTTTTTTCATCATTCCTCACACCCACAAGAAGTTCCTACAGATAGACTCGAGTTTAAGGATGACGCATATAGGAGCAAGGAACATAGAGAAGTAAAGATTTGGCAGAGATGATAGCACTGAGTGAATTAACACGAGTCTTCCACCGATGGATATATTTTTGTATCTCCAACTTTCCACCTTCTTCCTCAGCCAACTAATAAGCGGTTCCCACATAAACCTCTGGTTTTCATGGGCCCCACTGATAGACCCAAGTAGATGATTGGTATATTTTCAACCTTATAGATCAGAAACTTTGCCATATCCTGGAGCATTTCCTATTCTATGTTGATCTCAATCGGTTCACTCTTACTGAATTTATCCTGAGTCCAGAGACCAATTCGAAACATCTTAGCACAGTCTTCAGATTTCTAATGTTCTCCCAACTCCCTTTTCCAAAGAATATAGTATCATCAGCATAATGGAGATGAGATAGTTTAACCTTGCCCCTACCTATCTCCACTGGATGAAAAAGACCTTGTTCCACAAATCTCTCCATCAACCAAGATAGTGCTTGTGCAACTATCAAGAACAGGAAAGGGGCCATGGGGTCACCCTGGCGGACCCCTCTCTGCAGTTTAATTTCTTTGATGGACTCCTATTTACTAGGACCGACATTGTGGCTGATTGCAAACATTCAGAGATCCATCTCCTCCATTTCTCCAGAAATCCCAACAACTTACTCATATCATCTAAAAAAATCTCAACTGACTGTGTCGTATGCCTTTTCAAAATCTACTTTGAAGATCACCGCTTGCCCCTTTGAAGATCTTAAATCACTAACTCCCTCATTTGCACACAATATCCCGTCAGTAATCTGTCTACCACTGATAAAAGCATATTGATTTTCTGATATGATATCCCCCATTACATCCTTCATCCGTTTGGCAAGGATTTTAGCAATCAGCTTATAGGAGCTATTTATTAGAGTAATCGGTCTAAAGTCATCGACGTGCTGAGGTGACCCCCTCTTGGCAATAAGAACCATGTGTGCAGCCTTGCTATCCCTCACCATCTTATTGCTATGGAAAAACTCTTGCACCATCAGTACAAAATCTCTTTTCAGTGTTAGAAGAAAGCTTTTGATAAAGTTTAAATTGAGCCCATCGGGGCTGGGGATTTTACTTCCTCCACAATCTTTGATGGCCTCCAAAATTTTGTCCTCCACGAGCGGTCTGATTAGATACACACTAACCTCATTACTCAACTGCTTCAACCCAATTCCACTCAATGTAGGACGATTTCTGTTTATTTATGTGAATCTCCTTTCAAAGTTCTATCTAAACCACTCCTTGATTCATCCGGGTCATGTAACTGTCTTCCTTCTCTCCAAACACCATCCACGCTGTCTCTCTTTCGGTTCTTTCTTACCCAGCTGTGAAAAAACCTCGTGTTCCCATCATTCTGCTGCATCCATGATATCCTCAATTTTTGGAACCAGTTGCTCTCAATTTGTTTTTACAATCTCCCAATTTCCTTCCAAAGTTGTTGTGGTTCCATAGAATCTGTCACGGCTGCTCCATATTGTTCAATTTCTTGTTCCAGATTTCTCAGCCTCACTTTGAGTCTTGAAACCTTAGCCTGAACGTGATTGTTCTTATCCCTATTCCAATCTCTGATCGCCCCCCTCAGTTTCTTTATTTTCTCTTTCAGAATGAAGCTCTTATAACCAGTTATTTCCTCCTTCTCACACTCTGTTTCAAACAGCTTTCTGAACTCAGTATCCTTCAACCAAGCATCCAATACTCTACCCGATTTGGGTCCCCAATTAACATTCCTGTCCATAAGTAACACGAGCACATGATCGGAATGATCCGTGTCTAGTCTTTCTTGGTACCAGGTACTATTTGTACCCAACCAGCTCTCATTCATAAGAAAGCAATCAAGTTTGCTCAAAGTACCCATTGATGGTCTATACCATGTAAATCTGCGTTTGCTTAGCGGAATGTCCACTAACATGCACCAATCTACTAAGTCCTTGAATCTCAATATCTCTTCCCTGTTGGTTACACCAACTCCCACCCTTTAATCTCGATGTAAAACAGTATTAAAATCCCCAAAGTTGCACCATTTTTCATCTTGCATACCTTGAATCCTTTCTGCAAGTACATCTCACTATCTTGCTTTCTCTTCCAGCGTTCCAGCACCATAAAAGTTTACCATATGGGACAATTGGTCTTCATTATGCCACCTCCCTATTACCTCCAGAATTCCTTCGTCATCCCAGATCACATTCCTACAGAATCTGTCCTTTCTCCATATACAAAATTGTCCACCTGCTAGACCTTCAAAATTTTTATATACCCAATCAAAGTCTTCATCGTACCATATTGTTTGACAGAACTCCCTAGTGATCAGCTCTTTTTTGGCCTCTTGGAACCCCACAAAATGGACCCCCTTGCATAGCAGTAAATTTCTTATGTCCCTTCTCTTTTGAACTCCTCCCAAACCCCTCGCATTCAGAGTGATTATATGCATCCTTCCACCTTATCATCTCCTATCCTCTCCATTCCAAAGGTAACCTCCGCACCCTCTGCATTATCCCGGGCCTCCATGGCTTTAATCTGTCTAAAAGGGCCCTCTTTGTCTCCTTTGCATACTAAACCCATCTTGCTTCAAGGATGTCTTCAGCTTCTTTCCTCATATGACTACTATTCTCATTCATTACTTTGCTGTCTGTAGACGAACTTGCCATGCTCGAATTCTGCCGCCATCCTTCCTGCTACATTTCACTTTCCTCTTGTTGTTCATCTTATTCATCTCTGAGACTCATTCCTTTCTGAATCTGTCATTGGTAATTTTTTGGGAGCATTTTTTCTTGCCTTTTTTGATTTCCTTCGACGGTCTCTTCTGCTGAACTAAGAAATCCTTTTCTAACCCCTCATAATCCTCCAGATTTCTCTCCCCCTCCACAGTTACAATGTTGATTTCCTGACGAGTGTGAATCGATCCCATATCCTCAGTCCCTTCATTTTCCCACTCCTTCTGTATCACTATTATTGTGTTTCCTGTCCCTTGGTTCCTGTCCCTACATGTCGCAGACTTCATGACCATCTCTGTTACCGAAATGTCCTTCCCGAGTTCCTGATAAAATGCAACACCAACCGCATTCTTCGAGGACCCTGTCCCCGCAACTACGAAATCCTGTTCTTGTTCAGTCTCTAGATCCCCATCATCATCCGAGATTGGAAGGTTTTGCCACAGCCTGCCCTTACCTTCACAACATTTTTCTTTCTCAATGTTTTGTTCTGTCATCCATTCATCATCATTTTCTTTTCCATTCAGCCCCTCAGACCTTCTTAATTCACCTTCTTCCATATCCTCCATATCAAGCTCATCATTAGATGATTACAGCCCATCAGATCCCGTATCGTACACAATACCGGAATTCCATACATCATCCGTATACCGTGTGTCTGTATCCTCCACAACCCAGAGCTATTTGTGTATCCCATCGACTATAACATCCCATTTCTCATTCAATAGCAAACCTTTCATTTTTAGTACTAGCAGTTGAGCAGCTTCGAGATAGGACTTGATTAGGGTGACATTGTCCACCCTAACCACTTTACCCACTTTGTTCCCTAGTTGTTCACAAACCTTTTGTGTCCACGCATTTAGGGGCAGCCCATACACCTTGATCTACTTCATGTGCTTCGAATTGGGTTTGCTTTCCTGACACTTCACCCATGACATATCCATTTCTCAATCCATGCTTGATCAATTCCGAACAACTTATTCACATCCGTTCCCTATGGATCCTTCAAAATAGTTCGACCCATGCCTAAACTACAGACTTTCACCCTCTTGTATCCACCTCTACTCAGCTCATACTGTAATTCCTCACATCCTTCCATGTTACGCAGCATAACCACTAGGGCATGTTTCAACCATTCGGCATCTTGACCTGTTGTACTTAGCACCAAATCATCATTCACCATCTTTGTACCTGTCTTCCTCTGTTGCCCTATTTCTGATTATCAGTCTCAGTGAGCACCACATCTTTGAAGCTCTTATCTTCTGAGATGAGGGATCCCTTAACCCTCCATATCCGCTGTCTCCCTTCCTCTTTTCTACCTTTCATTTTCTCCCCTATCCATTTCTAAAAACGAGCAATGTTCACACGGAGTTTATATGTTCCAATCCATACTCTGCTTAACTCATTTTCCAGTTGGTGCACAACCACAACATTCCGAAACTTCACAAATCCAAATCGATTTCCCCATTTAGGGAGTCTATTTGCAACATAGATATCACAAACCTATCCCTTTGCCTCAAATGTCTTTTTCATTGATTCAATAATCCATTCGGCCGAAAAATTTGAAATGTAGTACAATGTAATACGGTCCCTGATGAGACTCGATCTAGAGCTTATTTCGTGCATTATTTTATACCATTTCATGCCATTAACATCCATATTTTGAACTAAAACATGATTATTTGCTCTAGGTTGAAGAAGGAAGCCACATTAGCATACATTGCTGCAAATCTACCTATTTTTGGGTGCAATGTTGCAACTTTGGACATGGACGATCATAATCCCAACAAAGGAAGAATTTTGGCCACTAATCTCACCAACTTCCCGCCTAAACCGAATCAAGAAGGGAAAATACAGTCCAACTCTAAGTCAAACCGAGGGCATCGTTGTCTTTTCACTTCCACAAGTCGGTCGAGGGATAGAGATAGCAACATTTTCGAACATCATTCACACATTACTCCTTCCAAAAAAAGACTCCTTCGGACGAGGTAGATTTGGCAGAATCAAGGTGGGAACAAGCCAAAAAAGGGGAGCATGTCTTCAATTCCAAAATGGGAACCTTGTCGTCTAGTCTATTCTTCTTGTATTATGGCTATGAACATGTTCTACATTTGTGCTTTTCGAGTTCATACCTCGAGTATGAACTAACTTTCTATGGCTTGAGGCTCGGTTGAGTCTCATCTATGTAACATTACTATGTATTTAGTTCCTCTACATATGTTTGTGTTTGGCCGAATTGTGAATGAGGGGTTTATGCATGCTTAGTCACCTTAGTTAATTCTTACACCGATGGATGCTTAAAGCTTAGTTCATGGGGTGACATCGTGAGCTAATATGATTACCTTACGTTTGAATGAGTGCTTGCCTTAACCTAGGTTATATTGTTCGTGTACCTCATTTATCTTGGAAACCTAGCCTTGATAACTCGATCACAAGGGCTTGGTTGGACTTCAAACACAACCACATCTTCACCCAAGAGGTTACTCTCGGGCCCCAGATGCCACATAAAGGGGTAGTTAATCTTGTGAGCTCAAGGTCACCTCTTTTGAGATTTAGAGTGGATATATGACTTGCCCGTGAGCAATAGCTACATTTGAGCCCTGTGGTGTGTTTGAATGAATGAACCTTCATGCATGTGAATGATAGGAAGTGTTGCATGGTGAGGCAAGATACCTTGCCTTGAGCCTTCTCTACGCTTTGTCCTATTTTAGCCTCTAATATTTGATTCTGCCATTTCGTGTTGTGACAAAGACTCCTAGTATTTGATCCTCATGTTTGAGTTAGTTTTAGTGCATGTTATGTTTAGTTTGTAGTTAAATCATCCCACTTATGCTCGGATACTCTGATTGTGTTTAAAGCTTAACTAGATTAGGACTACTCCCTGCGGAAATGACCCTTGCTCACCAAGGATTTATTACTTTCATGACTGTGTATGCTTGCACATAGTGTGACATATATTTGTCCCATCAAGTTTTTGGCATCGTTGCCGGGGAGTAGCTTACCTTGTTTATGTTAAGAATGAAAACATACTTCTTTGTTAACCATTTTAATTTTTGTTGAAGAACTAATTCTGTGTGTGTCTCCTTGTTTCAGTGCATGAGCCAACAACCAATGTTGGATCAGATTGAAGAAAGGAAAGCAAGAGTCAAAAGAAGAGCCGCGAAGAAAGCTACTGTCTTTAAACAATTTAAGATAGTGGAGCTTGAGGAGGAAGTTGAAGTAATTCCTACTGAAGTTGAGCAGCAAGCCATGGCTCAACCACCACATCCAGATGATAGACCACTGGAATCATTTGCTATTCCTGAAGCCAATGTTGTGGCTCCTTCCATCAGGAGGCCACCCATTACAGCCAACAACTTTGAATTGAAGCCATCCACCATCACCTTACTACAGCAGCATTCAACATATGGGGGAGAAGAGACCCGCAATCCCAGAACTCATATGGATGCTTTATTGGAGATCTGTGACACTTAACGCATACAAGGGGTGGATCAAGAGGCCATCAGGCTGAGATTATTTCCTTTTTAACTGAAAGGCAGAATCAGGGAGTGACTCTATAGCCAGCCAACAGATTCCCTGCTGACATGAGTTGATTTGAGGAAAGCATTCCTGACACATTTCTTTCCCCCTAGCAGGACTGCTTGGATTATGAATGAGATTCAGACTTTACATCAAAAGCCGCAAGAATCAATTTATGAAGCTTGGGAGAGGTTCAAGGGATTATTGAGCAGCTGTCCAAACAATGGTTTGCACTGGAGAGAGATCCAATCCTTCTACTTTGGCTTGGATCAAGGGATTAGGAAAGAAGTGGATGCAGCAGCTGGGGGAGCATTTATGCGGAAGTCCTATAATTAGATATATCAGCTCGTAGAAGGATTAGCTCAAAACTGCTACATATGGCCAGCTGAAGGGTTAAGAGGACCAGCACAAACCAACCTTATTTCAAATCAGAATGATGCCATTGCAGCCGCTTTGAGTGCACTCACTACACAAGTAGCTCAGCTTGCTCCTAATGGTCAACAGAGTTTACCAGTGAATGCAGTAGTAGCAGTTCAATCGCCTTCATCAAGCAATTATACTATATTTCAACTAGTGTGTGAGGGATGCGGAGTCCAAGGTCATCATGTCAACCATTGCAAGGAAAGCCCCTCTGTCGAAGTGGAGCAAGCAAATTTTGTCCACCAGCACAGGTATATCAATCAAGGGCACAACAAATTCAGAAGGAATGACAACCAAGTTTTGTCATGGAATAATTAGCAAGGTGAGCAATCCGCAATGCAAGACGTGTAGAAGAAAACTGAAGAGTTGATGCAACAGATGGCAATGCAAAGCATGAATTTTCATGCCAAAGTTGAAGCCAGCATTCAGAACCAACAGGAAATGTTGCAAGAGCATCAAGTAGTTATTCAGAACCAGCAAGCGACTTTACAAAGGCTCCACTCCACAGTGGAGCGGTTGGCTTCACAATTGAAAGGGACAGCTGCAGCTACACGAATAGAAAGAACCATAAAGGAGAGTTGCCAAGCCATCTCATTAAGATCTGGCACATCAATAGAAGGACCCCAGCTGGTTGAAGAAAGTGTGGCAGAAAAAGAAGTAATGCCTAAGGTTGTGCAGTCCGGTGAGAAGAAGCCGCAGAAACCCAGGCGAGAGATAAAGGTCTCATGGCAGACAGGGGATATCATAGAGGAAGAACTCAGAAAAGCACCATACCCTCAAAGACTACTCAAGCCGCTGGTTGAACAGCAATACAGGAGGTTCCTCGAACAGTTCAAAAGGCTCTAGATCAACATTCCTTTCGCGGAAGCCTTGGAAAAAATGCCTGGCTATGCAAAATTCATGAAGAACATCCTATCCCACAAAAGGAGGGTCGATGATGACAGTACCATCCCACTCACAGCAGAATGCTCTGCTATCATAAGTCGGCAGCTACCCATCAAGCATTCTGACCACCTTCTGCAAATACTTGGGCAACTTAAATTTCTTGGAGCAGTGGTATGTTTGTGTTTGTTTTCGTTAGCCTTTTCCTGAAGTGTTCTTTGAAACAGATTTTTACAGCACTGACATCATCTATCCAAGCCCCATTTTGGATTGTTCCACATATTGTATTCGTATTTTTTCTTGTCTGCACAAACCTATGATAATAGGCAGTGTTTGCATCTCCCATTTTTATCCCGTTTGCACATGATTTCTGCTTGAGTATGCTTTCTTCTCTCATTTCCAGTGTTTTTATCCGATCTCTCAATATGCAGATGTTTTCTGTAGGTAGTAGCTGAGTATTCTCCTGCTCTGCCAGTTTTTTCATTTCATTCATTTGACCCTTTAGTTGTTCCAGCTCTGACCTTCCTGTAATTTTTCGTTGATCACTCCATTGCTTGATTTCCTTTCTGAGCAGCCGAATTTTCTCCTTCAAAACATGACATTTGTATCCATTTATATTAAAGCAGAAATAAAGAACACACGATATTTACGTAGTTCGGCAAATTGCCTACTCCACAGGAAGAGCTCTTCCAAATTGTGTTTGTGTCTTTTTTGTTGTGTGTTTTTCTTCTCTTTTCGAGTACATTTATAGGATTGAGTCCTTGACCTCAATCCCACTAATCAAGGACTCAATCCCACTAATCAAGGGATTTTATATAAGGGAGGAATTTATACTTATCCCTTCCATATTTACATTTTGATTCCTAACACTCCCCCTCAAGTTGGGTGGTAGTGGTCCAACGCCTAACTTGGACAATACATAATGAAAAATCTGACCATTCACAGCCTTCATCAAGATATCTGCTAGCTGGTCTTCAGATCTCACAAAGGGAAGCGCCACAATCTTCGCTTTCAGTTTTTCTTTGATGAAGTGACGATCAATTTCAACATGCTTGGTCCGGTCATGTTGAACAGGATTTTCAGATATGTGTATGGCAGCCTTGTTATCACACATCAAGGGGCACGCGCCCTCAGGTGGAAATCCCAACTCAGTCATCAGTTTCACAAGCCACAGGACTTCGGCTACTCCTCTGGCAATTCCTCTGAATTCTGCCTCAGCACTTGACCGTGCTACCACTTTCTGTTTCTTACTTCTCCAAGTGACAAGGTTGCCCCTGATAAGAGTAAAATACCCGGATGTAGACCGTCTATCCACAGGGCTTCCGGCCCAATCTGCATCAGTGTATGCCTCAATTCCTAGATGTCCATGTTTCCCATATAAGACACCCGTATCAGGTGACCCTTTCAAGTA
>JAOYMZ010068196.1:0-28249 GCA_025802335.1 Pinguicula primuliflora
ATAAAGGATAAACACTCAAACTCTCTATTTTTCTCTCTAGTATTTCTCTCTGTAATGAGACTCGGAGATTTCGGGATAATGAAACAAATGAATGAGTTCATCTTTTTATAGGGGAGAAAACGCGTGGAAATAGTAGTGTGAACTATTATTTTAATTTTACGCGTTTCCGTCCACACCGTCCACGTTTTTCATTTCTTTGCCTCCTTTTTCAACTCCTTCATTTATTGCCTTTGCCGACATAGTCTACATTGTGAGTCTTGTGGTGTGAATGAAACAAGTTAAGCATGTGTATTCGGATAGGTTGTTATGTTTGCATAGCGAGACAAGATACCTTGGCTTGAGCCGATCTCTCTCCCGAGTGTGATTCAATACCCTTTAAATTCTGCAATTAGGTTTGTGTTAGATTAGTGATTGATTATTTCATTTACATTCTGTCTTTAGTTTAATTCAAACTTTATTGGTTGGTTACTCTTAGATTAATTGTGAACAAAGAAGCATGCTAACGACCTATTCCCTTGGGAGATGACCCTTGCTTATCAAAGGTTTACTACTTGTACGACTGTGTATGCTTGCACATTTGTGTGACATATTTATCTCATCATCATGTCCCAAATTCTCCTCCTGACCTCTTGATTGGGATGAGTAATAATATTCAGTCTCAATAAAGTGACAATCCATAGTAGTAATAATACGATTCGTCTGAGGATTAAAACACCGATTACCTTTCTGAAGGCCCCCATATCCCACAAAAAATACATTTCTCAGCCCATGCATCAAACTTAGTGCGATGAATTTTTGGTATATGCACATAAAAAAAACAGCCAAATACGTCTAGAGTTAAATGACAAAGAAGGATGAACATGAGTAAAATCGACAAAGTCTGGATAGGGGTCCGAAACTTTAATATCTCTATGGGTAGCCTGTTAGCCAAATGGACAGAGGTAGCTACGGTTTCAGGCCAAAACATAGACGGGACATTAGATTTCAATCATCAAAGCACGGGTAATTTCAAGAAGAAAATAATTTTTTCTTTCAGCTACATTATTTTGCTGAGGGGAATAGAGACATGAAGTTTGATGTAACAATCCATTTTCTGCACAAAAAGTTTTCATTTGGTGATTGACAAATTCACCCAATTGTCAGAACAAAGCACGCAAATTTTGGTATCAAATTGGGTAAAAATCATGTTATAGGACTGAGTCAATTTATCGAAGGCCTCAGACTTATTTTTTAAAAAATATACCCACGTCATGCGGGTGCAATCATCAATAAAGAGCATAAAATATCTGAGACCTTATCCCCCAAAAATAGGTGCTGGTCCTCAAACATCAGAATGAATTAAGGAAAATATTGTTGAAACACGAACATGTTTTGACGTAAATTGTTGTCTATGGCTTTTTGCTAGAATGCAAGTTTTATAATTGAAGGGAATACTAGAAAGCTTAGGAAATAACTGACGTATATAAGACTTTGGTGGTTGACCCAAACGACGATGCGACAGCCAACTTTGGGAATCTGGTAACCTACGAGTCAGGAGTGTCTGTCCACCTGAAGTAACTTCATCAACATAGTACTGACCATCCCGTTCAATTTCACGTCCAATTACTTTCTTTGTGTGGATGTCCCGTAAAATACAAGAGTTTAGGGTACATCATCAAAACACAATTCAACTCCTTCGAGATATGACTAATTGAAAGGAGCTTATAAGACAGAGATGGAACGTAAAGACACTTTGATAGCGTCATAGATGGGGAAATTTCAATAATGCCAGCACTTTTAACAGGGACATAAGTACCGCTCGCCGTTTGGACCACCTTTTTTTGTGTTTTCTGCACTTCAATAATGTCGGATGTATCAAAAGTAATAGTATCAGTCGCCCCACAATCAAAAATTCATTTAGAATTTTTCTTTGGGCTCGAATTTTGATCTGTACCAATAGAAGCTCGATTTTCCGTGACTTGGGCCGCTGCAGAATTAAAATATTTATGACCCAATTTGGATCCAACTTTTGGCCCAACCTGTCCGTCCAATTGCTTGTCCGGCCCAATTTCAGACGAATCCGAGGAATGACCAAAACACCCCTGAGGAAAAAACTTCGCAGAACAACTAGATGGGGGGCATTTCGTTTATTTCACACTCAAATGCCCCCTTGTATATATACCTCGAGTCGTGGCCTGTTCATACAGATGGGTCTCCATCTGCTCGATGTGGATCCCATCACTCTCACAATTCTGCCCAATTTTTTCGTGCCCTAGGTTTGCATTGGCGATCTCCTCCATGAATTCCTCCTCTCGTGTGTTGTGACTGCCATCAGTGATGGCAGCCCGGCCGCCCCGCCGTCCATAAGCCATTTGTCCGCCTCTGCGGCCACCACGATTGGACCTTGGGTACCTGTTTAATTTGAAGCAATTGCTCCTCCAGTGACTGGGAATCTAACAATACTCACAGTAAGGTCGTCGATATGATGAGCCATCACCTTGATTCATGGTTTCTAATCGGCAATTTTGCGGTGGTGCCGGATTTTTGACAAGTTGAGAGTGACGATTTGTGCCTGTCGCTCCTGGTCCGTACACCACCAATCCAACCCCAATTCCACCCATTGATGAGGTGTTTAGCCTGCCGGAGGTCGTGCCATTGGATTCCCATATCTGGGCATGCGCGGCCTCTCGACGCACTATTGCGTAGACTGCATCTACTGAAGGTAAGGGCAATTTTTTTAGTACGTCTCGAGTAATCGCCTCATAGGCCGGGTTTAATCTGACAAGAAATTTGAAAAGATGATGCTCGGTTTGAATTTGGTTGTGCTTGTCAATGTCGACGACACATTTCATCGGATTTGACCGTTGTCGGTCGATTTTAGTCCACGGGAGTTGCACGAAGAGTAGTACTCCTCCAGTTGTAGTGGTCCCTGCTTGATTATGTCAGTCTTCGTCACTAGGTTGAAGATTTGCAAACTATCTTCACCGGAATTAAAGGTCCGTGCAAGGATCTTCCATAATTCGAACGAATTTGGGTAATAGATAAATTGATTGACTAATCTCCTGTCGATTGATTTTTTGATCCACTAGAAGACTTGTGTGTCCTGTTTTCGCCATTCTTTGTACCCTGGACTCTCCTTTAGTGGTTCCTTAGCATCGCCGGAGATATACTCCAGGCAATCCTTGCTGATGATCACCAATTACATCTTTCGTGCCCATAAGACATAGTTGCTGTGATCCAATTTTGTGTCTATGATGACGGACGAATCTTCATCTTCTCTAGATGATTTGGTTGCTGTCTAAGACTCAAGAAACTTGTTGAATTGCTGAGACAAGTATTGCTGCACTTCGGTTTGTGGGATAATCTGGCCGCAGGCTTTTTCTTTTTCTTTCTCCATGTCTTTGTCGGAGATCTACCCGTGGTAGATGAGGAGACAAATCTTAAACCTGCTCTCATACCATGTATGTTTTGTGAATTAAACACAAGGATTTGGAAAAAATTTCCTTGATGATTTCTTCCTTTGATGTACAAATATATATAGAGTTTACAATAGATACACTTCCCAAACGTTTTTCACTACATAAGAATTCCAATAATCATAGGATCGTGATAAAGTAAGGATTTGTGATATCCTTACCTTATCTATAATTCGGTTTTTTAACACTGTCAGTATCAAGATCTGCCTCTTGTTCATCACTTAGAAGATCATGTGGCTGATTTTCTTTCAAAAAATTGTGGAGAAGGGTACAAGCATAGATGTTCTGGATCTGACACTCAATATGGTAGTACATAGGTGACATCAAGACTCCCAGTGATGCTTTAAAATACAGAACGTACGCTTAATTACATTATATGCCTTAGAGTGATTCAAATTGAAGTAATCTTTGGCATTCTGTGGAGTTCAATTTCCGGTGTCTCATTCCCGTAGATTGTAGCATGTACGGTGATATGGGATCAGAAAACCTTCACGGTTCATATATCCATTATCTCCAACATAGTATGTACCTAATTATTAATGGAATGAAAGAAGGTCATAGTAATGGAACTACATTAAAACTGAACATAAAATGTATCTTGCGGTACATAATGTCCATTCAGACGCTGTAACGCATCTTTCAAAACCCATGTGTCAGCAGCAGAACCCTCCCAACCTATGAGGACGTAGATGAATCGATCTTCTCGATCGCAGACACCTAGCACATTGATCGCAATTTGTCATTTCCTCGTCCTGAACCGAGGTTGCATTTTATTTATAATATGAACGGATAAATAAGTCTCATCAGGCGCCCCCAACCACCCCTGAAAGATTCAAACATAAACATCACTAATGGAACAACAAATTGTAAACGAGCAACAGATTGCTACTTATCGGAAATATTTTCCAGCGCTCATCAGTAGAATCCTCTAGTACGAGAACAGGTTTCACTAATAACTTTATATTCACAACAGTGTCTAATACCTCATGAAATACTTTACATATGGTACGGGTTTACCGCTGAAAATCATACCTAATAGTTTCAAATTTATGTTTATTACCTATAATTTTAAGAAAGATAGCAACTTTCTTTTATGGACTAATATATTTATCATCACTAATCACTTAACCAACACGAAGCATGATGTAGAGATGATAGAATGCAACCTTAGTCATCCTAAGATTGTCGAAATAGTTTATATCATTTCTCATAACTAACTTGTTCAGATATTCGACTTGTTTGGGTAGTCGTTGAATTAAGCTATACCTAATGTCATCAGATCGGCACACTCACTTCAGACGATGTGTACCCTTCGAGATAATCAAGAGAATCTAATATAATGAATACCTTCTGAACATTGATGAGCACCTGCTGACTGCCTGGCATCTGAACATCAAGAAACACAATCCCATGATCACGAAGACACACTCAAACACGCATAAAACAAACACGCACAAACCAAGGAAACATGAACCCCGAATTACAATTCCTAACATTAACCCGTATGCCCATAAGTCACAAACCTGTAAACCCATAATTCATCATCGCATAAACACATAAACACGAACGAATTATGAATTTAAGTACAACCATATACCCATAATACATAACGAATTTCTGGCCACCGAATTTCTGGCCGAACAATTCATCACATTAACTCAGATACCCATAAATACGTAAAGCATAAGAACGAATTATGCGAAACATACCTTGTAATTGCCTGGAAACGGTGGATGTGAGCTGTCGCAAAATCTGGGGTTCGTAAGGAGGAAAAATCGAAATCGAGGTGTTGTCGCTATTTGGAATTTTTTCGGCATCGATTTCATATATATATATATATTAGGACAAGATGTAATTTAGTTGAAGTGCAGAGTTATTTTCGTCTTTTGGCAGTTGAGTTGAATTTCAAAGTTGTGCAATCACACAAAACAGTGGATTAACATAGCGCTCTCAATCCCAATTTGGTCGAAAGTCGCGTGATTACTAAAGTTTGACCGGCAGAAACGACCATAGTCAAATTGGAAATAAATAAGACACCGCTTTTAATTATGGTCGTTAAAACAGCCAGAATCAAACGCGATCTAATACAGTAAACGAGGCTTTAGAGATTGTATGTATGTTATGTGCCAAGGAGTATTCAAGTGTGGACCTTTTAAGAAAGAGAAGTGCTACGCATATTTAATTTTTGTATACATAATTAAGTATACGTAGTAAAACAATGTCGTTTTGTTTAAAAAATACACATTTTATGGTACAAAACGACGTCGTTTTATGCATTGTACTTCATTATGTATAAAATTTAAATACACTTAGCATTTTACATTGAGAAATGCTACAAACACATATTCTAGTTACACAATTATGTGTACGTGAAAAATAAAAATGCTAGTGCGTCTTTATCAGAGTAATCATGTTTTCTTTGGATCGGGGATATGCGTTTTTCCAGCAGACTTGTGTTTTTCCCAGTAACGAGCATCACGCTTTGCCCCAACCGATCCACGGCAGCCATTGATAGCACCGTCGACATCACCAGCACCGCACCGTCGACATCACCAGCACCGCACCGTCGACATCACCAGCACCGCACCGTCAACACCGACGAATACAAAGATGCATTCCCTTCAAACCCCATGCTCTCAAACAACATCACATAGAACAGGGTTGAATTGATTCCTGTCATGATCAGAAATGTCAGCATAAAAATTCCCATCCCAACTGTGGCGTGTTCTTCCTCTCCAGAATGTTACGAAATGAATTCTGGATCTTGGCGGCTAGCTTGCTAGCATCGACGATGTCATCAAACTGTCCCCCTAATCATCTCCAACACGAACTTGCCTTCATGTATGAGGCCACGCTCAATTAAGCTGTTGTTGACAAACACAAGTTCAATTCTCTGGTTTTTGAACAGAGTGTTCTGTTCTTGTTGTATGAGTTAGGTTTCAGAGATAAGGATGTATTGAGGAGAGATTTCTTCGAACTGAAGTTCCTGCTTCTTCATTCGAAAAGTTTTCTGACTTTTAAAGCCTAGAAAAACATTTACAATTGCCACTTGTTGGCATCACATTGTGCATGATAAAAAACAAACTTAAACTAATTAATCAGAATTAACAAAACAAACTCAACTCAAAACCATCACTTAACTAACACTCCTCCCTGATGGTTTGGACAGAAACCAATCCTAGCTTGCTGGTTATCTCAACATGTCGCTCCTTCTATAGAACCTTTGTAAAAGCATCGGCAAACTGATCATTTGAATTGCAGTACTTCAGCTTTACTAAACCATCCTTTTCTGCTTCCCTGATTGCATGATATTTTATCCTGATATGCTTCGTTTTCCCATGAAACACCGGATTTTTGATCATTGCTATCGCAGATTTACTGTCACATAGAATTGCAGTAGGTTCAGCTGCCAACATTCTCAAATCAGTTAGAAGCTTTCTGAGCCAAATACCCTGATTCACAGACGCAGACGCAATTATATACTCAGCTTCTGCTATTGATTGAGCCACGGTCTCCTGCTTATGCGTATTCCAACAGATCATTCCAATTCCAAGAGTAAAACAGTAACCCGAAGTACTCTTCATATCACCAATAGAGCCTCCAAAATCACTGTCTGTATATCCAACCAACTCTACAGGAACTGAAACTTTAAACAGAATACCATAATCAATCATGCCTTTCACATATCTTAAAATTCATTTTGCTGCAGAAAGATGCATTTCTATTGGAGTATTCATAAATCTTGACAATAAACTTGTTGCACACATAATATCAGGCCTTGTAGCACACATAATATCAGGCCTTGTAGCACATAGGAACAACAAGGAACCAATAATACTGCGATAAAGAGAAGCATTTGCAGAACTAGAACCATCATTTTTCATATACTTAACTCCATGTACCGCATGTGTACTTACAGCTTTGCAGTTTTCCATATTGAATTTCCTCATCAGATCATTTGCATATTTCTGTTGAGAAATGAAGATGCCTTTCCTAGTTTGAGATACCTGCATTCCAAGAAAGTAAGTCATCTTTCCTAGATCAGTCATCTCAAATGTGTTCTTCAATTTCAGCTTTATGTCTTCTATCGCAGTTGTATCACTACCTGTGAGTATTATATCATCAACATAAAGTGTTAGTATCAAAATCCCAATATAACTATGCTTCAGATATAGTGTAGCTTCGTTTACACTTTTTTGAAAGTCAATACCCAGCAGGTAGTCATTAATCTTTTCATTTCAAGCTCGAGGAGCTTGATGCAGACCATAGAGAGCGTTCTTTAGTTTATATACTTTATCAGGAGTTGCTTGATCCACAAAACCAGGTGGTTGCAACAAAAATACTTTCTCTTTCAAAACTCCATCTAAGAATGCAGATTTGACATCAAGATGAAACACATTCCAACCATTCTCTGCTGCAAGAGAATAGATGACCTTCATTGTGTCTAACCTTGCAGCTGGAGCAAATGTTTTAGTATAATCTACTCCAGCCTCTTGATCAAATCCGCGAACAACCAATCTAGCTTTGTGCTTATTTATTGACCCATCAGAATTCAATTTCAACTTGAAAACCCATTTCAGTCCAATAACATTCTTATCCACTGGTTTTTCAATTAATTCCCAGGTCTGATACTTTTCAATCATCTTCAGCTCCTCTTACATTGCAGCCTTCCATTCTAGAATTTCAAGAGCTTTAATAAAATCAGAAGGTTCAATATAGGCTATATTCGCAGAAGCATAAATATCAGATAAAGTTCTGGTTTTTTTAACACCTTCTTCTTCATCTTCATATAGCAATAAATCTCCTTGATCTTGCTTGTGAGCATTTATAGTTTCTGCTACCTTCATTTCCTTCCAATCCAAATATTGTTTCTCATCTATTTTTACTATCCTACTCACAAAAAAATGCTTAGTCATAGGATTAAAAATTCGATATCCCTTAGAAACAGAACTATAACCAACTATGATACCAATCTCAGCTCTCTTATCTAATTTATCCCTTTTAGCTTCTGGAATGAAAGCATAACATATGCTTCCAAATACTTTTAGATGCTGTACTGAAGGCTTTTTGTCAAACCACGCTTCAAATGGAGTTTTTGCTTCAGAACTCGGCTTGGTAATCTATTCTGAAGATAGACTGCAGTATTTACTGTCTCTGCCGAAAATTCTTTTGGCAGATTCTTCTTGAATAGTAAACACCTTGCCATATTCAGTATTGTTCTATTCTTCCTTTCAGAAACTCCATTCTGCTGTGGAATATATATAATAGTCACTTGATGAACAATTCTAGCCTCTTTCATAGAATCCTGAAATTGATTTGAAGTATATTAGGATCCATTGTCACTTCTTAAAATTTTTATGGATACTGAAACTTGATTTTCTGCCATTGCCTTAAACTCCTTGAAATATCCAAATACATCTGATTTCTGTTTCATGAAGAAACACCAACAATATCTTGTATAGTTAACAATAAACATTAAGAAATATCTATTCTCACTCAAGGAGTTCACCATCAACGGTCCACAGATCTGAATGCACAAGCTGTAACTTTCCAGAAGTTCTCAACTCATTATTCACAGTAAATGGTTTATGGTGTAACTTGTCTGCTTGACATACACCACAAATATCAGGAGAGACATTCATAATTGATAAATTTATAACCATCTGTTTTGATGTCATCATACGAAGTGCTTCAAGGTTTGAATGGTCAAACTGTTTATGCCATAAAATTGTTTCATCGCTTAGACTTACAAGTGCAAATACAGTTATTGCCTGTAAATCTACCATGAAACTCCTGTTTTGCATCTTCACAGATATAATAATATCTCCATTTGGATCAACTATGTCACACCTTTTTTCTCGAAAAAGTACCTCATAACCTTTCTCAAGTAGTTGTCCAACACTTGACAAGTTTTGAGCTAACTTAGGTACATAATAGACATCAGTAATTTGCTTTGTACCTGAATGAGTTTGGACAGACACTGAGCCTTCACCTTCAACCTTCAACGGAGAGTTATCACCAATCTTCACTTTTGTTCCAGATATTCTGTTCAACGAGCTGAAATATTCAGCATCTGAAGTCATATGATGAGTACACCCAGTGTCAAGCATCCAGGTCTTAGTACGAACTGCAGTTGACTGATTTCTTCAACTACATTCGCCATAAAAACATGATCTTCATACACTTCAGTAACTTCTGAAGACTGAGCCCAACTGAGCTTTTCCTTTCAACTCATTGTTTGGACACACCTTGTCCATATGACTGAATTGCTTGCACTGCTTACATTGTGCCTCAGATCTGAAGTAGCAATAATTCTCTGTATGATTTGTTTTCCTACAATGAGGACAGGGAAGAAACTTTCCCTTTCTTAACTTCAAAGGCTTTTTCGGTTGATCCTTTCTTTTTTCCTCTTTTTTCTTATCCATACCTTCTTCTTACCATCAACTGATTTAGTTTCAGGCTTGGTATCAATTTTACCATCAAACATACCAGTAAAATTTGAGCAAGTAATGCCTTCTCACTAGCTGACTTCTCACCTTCTCGGTAAGCTATTCGTTGTTCAACAGCTTGAAGTGCACTCACCACTTCAGCCACTGTCAAATCTGAAACATGATATGCATCTTCAAGAGAGGATATTTTAGCCTCAAACCTTGTTGGTACAGTGACCAAAATCTTCTCCACAATTCTATACTTATCAACATTATCACCCAACAAGCGTATCTCATTTACAACTCGCATCAACCTATCAATATAGTCTTTGATCTTTTCTGTCTCTAACATATGTAACATCTCGTATTCCTTTCGAAGATTAAAGAGTTGTAATTGCTTTGTACGCTTATTACCTTGGTAAATGCTTTCTAACAATTCCCAGAATTCTTTTGCAAAATCACAGTCCATAATTCTGCCAATAATCGTATCATTCACTGCTTGGTGCAAAACACTCACAGCTTTATACTTTCTGGAAATTTTATCTTCATAAGCTTTGATTTGTGCACCTGTGAGATTATTCGGCAAGGTAGGCTCTTCATCTGACACAACTGCATCCCAGAGTAACTGACCTTTCAAGAACGCCTTCATCTTCACAACCCACATGTTGTAATTTTCGCCGTTAAAGAAAGGCGGCAAAATTCCAGACGAGGTTGCAGTTGGACAAGACATCTTGGATTAATTTCAGGCTCTGATACCACTGTTGACAAACACAAGTTCAATTCTCTGGTTTATGAACAGAGTGTTATGTTCTTGTTGTATGAGTTAGGTTTCAGAGATAAGGATGTATTGAGGAGAGGTTTCTTCGAACTGAAGTTCTTGCTTCTTCATTCGAAAAGTTTTCTAGCTTTTAAAGCCTATAAAAATATTTACAATTGCCACTTGTTGGCATCGCATTGTGCATGCTAAAAAACAAACTTAAACTAATTAACCAGACTTAACAAAACAAACTCAACTCAAAACCATCACTTAACTAACAGCCGTTTGGGGTCTAAGGGAGGAGGATGTCAGCGATGGTCATAATAAAGAAAACGGGATTACACCAAAAAGACTGCAGTAGCATTTTCATGTACATTATGTGCAAATAGATTATGTGTCTGTAGAATGTCTAATGACAAATACCGAACGCAAATGCACAGATTATACTACGGTGACACACACAATTAAGTGGTCTAGATCTTTGACGAGTGAAGTGAACTTGCAGTAGAAAATAAAACCTATAACGTTTATGAAAGATTTTGACATCAGCATTGTGCAAATTATTCTATAATGATACAGTAAAAAAATTAACCAGAAAATAAAAACCTACAACGTTTGTGAAAGATGAATAGCAAGATTGTCCTCGTATATGATTAAAACAAAATTGTCCTCGTATTCATTTTTTCATTTGGTGTTCTTATGAATCTTCTTCCTGGAAGAAGTTATAGATGAGCAAATTCTAAAGTGTTGGTTCTTGAGCTACTTTCAATTGGAATTCTAATTCATATAAAGTACTCCAATTATTTTGATAAAGCAACGACGACTATTCACCACTCACCATGCAGAATGGAGATGATGGCATGAATCAATGGTGTTCATCTCGTGTTCAACATTAAACAATAAAAAGGCAAGTAATATGAATCAAAGCAAAAAAAAAGAATCACATAGTGCATATTAGTAAAACAAAAACACATGAAATGAAAGATTACCAAACAGATGATTCTCCAGGCTTCCCCTGGGCATGAACTCGTAAACTAGGAGCCTCTGGTCACCATCAATGCAATAACCGATCAAGTTCACAAGGTTGAGATGGTGGAGTAGGCTTAGCATGAGAACTTCCATAATGAATTCTTGATTCCCTTTGATCCCTCCATGATTAAGTTGCTTTACAGAAACAACCTGATGATAAAAGCCAAGCGATGAGGACTATATGAAGCATAAGAATGAAAATATCAAGCAACGCAGCAAGTGCCATTGCAAGGATTAATGAAAATGAGTATTTTTCTTATAGGTTGAAACCAAACCGTTAGCTCAATACCTATTAAACGTACACACCATTAAACACACACTCACCAGTAGATCATACAGCATATTATGTATATTAATACAAGGCCTATAAGCATCCAGATTCTTTTACATCTAGAAAGTAGAGAGTATCCGAGCCAAATTCGAGGTGGCCTTTATAAACACTCCCGAATCCCCCTTCACCGATCAAATAGGCAAAAATTCTGTGTTGCAAATGCGAGTTCCTTGAATGTGAAACTGCGAGCTGATTTTCCCTTCGGTGGGTTCCTGGAGACAAAATGTTGATTTGTGAAAATGGGCTCCAGTTTTTTGGCCCAGATTTACACAGAATTGGTATTTCAATCCTCACCTTTATATGTAAATCTGAAGGTCATGATTAGGGCTGTGCAAATAGGGCGTTGTGCATGGGTTGTGCATAAGATTCGGACCTTGTAGTGTGAGTTCAGTACGAAGTTGTGGATATAAATTTGTGCACACGATCCTTCCTGTATATTGAGAGATAAATTTTGGCATGCACAATGATTGTGTGCACAATTAATTTTGGTATGAAATTTTGGACAAGCAAATAATTAGACAATTTAAGCGACGGTGTAATCGCAATTGATCCAGATTACTTCACAGGCAGTAATTCTCCATTAACCTTGGGTTCAAGGTTCTAATGAGAGTAACTCACATCTTCCTATTTATGTTGGCCCACACACGTGCACCTGAGCACACGTGTCCCGAGCCCACATAGAAGTGTTAAGGAAATAAGAGAAAATTTGGTCAATGATTAGTAGATAAGTATAGAAAGATTTATTGTATAGCACTAATTGTGGTAAACATATTCTATACCATATAGGACTCTAGTCAATATGTCTATATATTGTAAGGATACACAATCATGTAAATGAATGAAAACAGTTTCACAGTTTCAACATTCTGAGTCCCAATCCTTGTTTCAACAGTTCTAATTCTTTTCTTTCATGGTATCGGAGTTTGTTTGCTCGTGGAATTCATTGATCCTGAGTTAAGTGTATGATTCAGAGATCCATACTTGTGAATCTCGTTTGAAGTGTAGTCACTCGAGAAATTAGCAAACACCGTGTGGTGTTCATCTTCGTCCTCACAGCAAAACCAAGTGGTTCTATCAATTCTGTGCAACAGCAGCACCGAGTGGTGCCTTATTCAGCAGCAATCTCATTCAGTGTGTGATTCCATTCATACTTCCAGACTTCTCAGGGAACAAAGCAACAACACTTTCAATGGCCTTCTCCTATCCTAACCTGTCACAAATCGTCTCCGTCAAACTTGACTCGAATAACTACTTATCCTGGATGTCTCAGATAGTACCTGCCCTTCGAAGCCACGATTTGATGTCTATTACCGATGGCACATTAGCTTATCCGGCAGCGACTCTCCCAGAAACATGTGATGATACACAGAAGGGTGTCAAAGACATTGCCAATCCCAAATTTATTGAATGGTGCTGCAAGGACCACTTCGTACTGGCCCAAATCAATGGATACCTATCCCCTGAAATTCTTCCAGGACCTATGGCCTGACGAGCGCATTTACAGTTTGGGATAGGCTATCTCGAAGTTTTTCTCCCAAGAATGCCTCCAGGGTGTTGAATTTGAAGAGGAAACTCCAGAATTTGAAACAGTGCTCTCAAAATTGTAGTGCCTTTCTCCAATCTGCCATGCTTCTGAGAGCAGAATTATCTGTAGCTGGCCAATTCATTACGGACAACGAACTTATTGATTACATCGTCGGTGGCTTATCCCCAGCGTTTCAAATGTTCGTACCTCACATATCCTTTGCTCGGCAACTCGCCAAATTAATGATGAAAGACTTCGAAGGAGAGCTTCTGACGTATGAATCGCTCGTCTCCATGCCCTCATTTCCAGAACCAAACGCCATTGCTCTGTGGTCGTCGAAGGATTCCATTGAATACGACGACCCGCGTCAGTTTGTTCCTTCTGCTTGAGGGGGATTTCGTGGAAACCGTGGTCGCTTCTCCGTAAACGGTCGCTACAACGGATGCTTCTCCGACCATAATCATTTTTCTGGCGACGGAAATCGATGCCCTCAAAATTTTGTAGGTTTCCGACGATATACGGATTACTCAGCTCAAGATAGCAGTTCGGATTTTTCTTCAAAGTGGCCAACAATGCGAGATGGGCCGATTCAAAACCAAATGGTGGCTGGTGGGATGAGACAGAACAATATTGCTCGCAGACCAACTCAAGTCCGCCAACCACAAGTGGATGTGTCTCATCGGAGTGCTGGGTCGTCCAGCCCAATCCAGAATCGGTTTTTGCAACCTAACAGTGCCTCTAACGCGGCTAATCCGTATGCTGGTCAAATTTGTGGAGGCGATAGTCATACCGCACTTGATTGCTTTAATCGTATGGACTACACTTTTTAGGGTCGACACCCGCTCGCAGATCTTATGGCCATGGTAGCTCAGTCAAATGCGACCCTTGATAACAGATTGTGGTTCGCTGACTCCGGGGCGAATAATCATATCACTAATGATTTAGCATCTCTTTCTTTGCACGAATACTATTCAGGAGGGAATGAGGTTGCTGTAGGTAATGGAGAGTCTCTCAAAATTCAGCACACTGGCTCACTCACTTATCAAACTCCCACTAGATCCCTTACTCTATCTAATGTCTATCACTGCCCAAACGCCTTTGCTAAATTGCTTTCTGTCTACAATTTCTGTTGGGATAACAATTATTTCTTCATTTTGACTAAATTTGGCTAACAGGTGAAGGACAGCAAAACGAGAAAGATGCTCCTCCAACGGCCTAGTGTCAATGGGTTATATCCAATGAACCTGTCCAGTTCCCGAAACCTCAAATGTGCATTGACGGGTATGGTTGGTGTGAAGGTATCGTTTAATAATTAGCATGAGAGATTAGGTCACTCTGCTGCTCCTATAGTTAGTCGTTTAGTTCAGCATAGTAAATTGTCTGTCTCAGGGTCTACTTGTCTAGATTTCGGTGAAGCATGTCAATTCGTTAAGAGTAAACCATTATCGTTTTCTTCATCTACACGATACTTTAGTTTTCCTTTAGACTTGATTCACTCTGATGTGTGGACCGCCTCTGTGACGTCTAACACTGGTTTACGGTATTATGTAATATTTATCGATTATTTTTCATGCTTTTAGTGTCTATATCCGATTGCTCACAAGTGTGACGTTTTTCAATGCTTTCTAGACTTTAAAGCATTTGTAGAAAATCAATTTTCAAGGAAAATTAAATAATTTTAAAGTGATGGTGGGGGTGAGTATGTCTCTAACGTTTTTAAATCATTCTTGACTAAACATGGAATAGTACACAGGATATCTTGCCCACACACCTCACAAAAAAATAGAGTTGCAGAACGTAAGCATTGTCATTTAGCAGATATGAGTTTATGTTTACTATCTAGAGCACGATTACCACGTCGGTTTTGGCCCGATGCTTTCTTCACGGCCAACTATATTATTAATCGATTGCCTACGCTCGTGCTTAGTTATGATAGTCCATATTCTTTGCTTCATGGGAATAAGCCTGATTATTCACTGTTTAGAGTATTTAGGTGTGCATGCTACCCCCTGTTACGACCCTATAACACTGCAAAGTTTATGTTTCGTAGTAAGAAATGCATATTCTTATGATATAACACTCAGCACAAAGGGTACAAATGTTATGAACCCCTCACCAAATGGGTCTACATATCCCGCAATATCGTGTTTGATGAAGGGAACTTCCTAGGTGTTCGTGATATTGCCCCTGACACCAGCTCTACTGAAGCGCTTCCACCTGAGTTATTATCTTCTCCAGGTATACATATTTTGCCTAGACATTCATCTGTTTCACGTTCATCTGATGTGGTCTCAGCCTCCATCTCAACCGTTGTTCACGCTGCTCACGATAATATGCCATCACGCCTTGACCCATCCATTGTTGCATCGCGACTAACGGATGGCACACAGTCCTTATCTCCTCCTGACTTGCCACATGACCCTCAGCATGACTTGACCCCCCTCGTGGAGCCTGCTTCCGGGACAACAGGTGGTATGCCTACAGGCCTTGACCCAACTATTGAATCCGGAGCCAGTCTACAATCACGGGTCTCAAATCACCATGAGTCGACAGGTGACAACTCAGGAATGGAGGCACCTTCATCTTTAGATCCGTGTAGTCAGATTATCCCCCGTAATTCATCCCGTCCTGTCACTCGTAGTCAAACTGGTCTCTCAAGCCCAAGTCCTACTCTTATTTTCATATGTATTTTGCATCCAAGTATCATGTATATGCTATGACTAGCGTGTAGATTCCTCGAGAACCCTCCAACTACCTACAGGCCAAGTCTCTCCGAAATAGTGTGCAGCTATGAAAGATGAGTATGATACCTTGATTGCCATCTCCACGTGGTCTCTTTGTCCCCTACCAGTAAATCATAACATAATTCGGACCAAGTGGGTCGACAAGATCAAGACCAAGTCTGATGGGTCTGTTGAATGGTACAAGGCCCGATTAGTGGCTCATGGTTTTGAGCAAACTTATGGTCTTGACTATGAAAAGACATTCTGCCAGGTTATTAAGCCATCTACTATTCGTATACTCCTCTGTCTGGCAGTACGGTTCAGTTGGTCCATACGCCAGCTTGATGTCTCTAATGCGTTCTTAAATGGGATTCTTCTGGAAGAGGTGTATATGGAGCAACCACCAGGCTTTGTCTCATCTACAGGACCTGATTATGTTTGTCATCTGCATAAGGCCCTCTATGGACTTCGACAAGCTCCTCGTGCTTGGTATGTCAAGCTATCTGCTAGCCTCCTCACTTATGGCTTCAAGTGCTCTCAGCTGGATACATCCTTGTTCACCTATCACAAGTCATATGTACATCTTTATGTTCTTGTGTATGTCGATGAAATCTTGATCACTGGCACTCATCGGGTCGTGATAGATGGTCTTGTCCACTATTTGCAGTCTCAGTTTATGCTTTGTGATATGGGAGAGCTAAGCTACTTTCTCAAGATGCAGGTTACTCGGGATGATATAGGGTTACATATTCGGCAAAGTAAATACATCTATGATCTCTTGGAGAAAACAAGAATGCTTGGAGCAAAGCCAATGCAATCATCTTCATCCACTAACAGTCAGACCAAGGATTTATCAGGGGACCCTCTCTCTCCATCGGAGTACAGTAGGAGCTCTTCAATATTGCACACTCATGCTCGTACCAAGCATATAGAGGTTGACTACCACTTCATTCGTGAAAAGGTGCAAAATAAGGATATTCAGCTCAAATACATTCCCTCCAAAGACCAGATTGCAGACATTTTTACCAAAGGATTGAGTACATCTCGATTCATTGATTTATGAGACAAGCTAATGGTTTGCACGCTACCCGCTAGCTTGAGGGAAGGTGTTAAGGAAATAAGAGAAAATTTGGTCAATGATTAGTAGATAAGTATAGAAAGATTTATTGTATAGCATTAATTGTGGTAAACAGATTCTATAAAATATAGGACTCTAGTCAATATGTCTATATATTATATGGATACATAGTCAACACAGGTTGTCTGGACAGATTTAAGCAGAAATAGATGAGTTGACATATTAATCAATGAAAACAATTGCACAGATTCAACATTCGAGTCCCAATCCTAAACCCTAAACCCTAAATCAATGTCTATTTCTGCTTAAATCTGTCCAGACAACCTGTGTCAACTCACTGTTAGAGAATAGATGATCTGTGGATTCCTCCTGCGGATTAGCAGAGCAGCATGAACACTTAGAGCAAAGAGATATTCCTTTGGTTTTGATCTTGGTGTCAATGGGCAGAATATGTCGATTTCGGTAACAAATAATGACAGTTTCCGAAATTAAATTTGAGAGTAATAATATGAGTATTTGATATGGCCATATCAACTCCACCATATATAATTTCTCAACACACTTTTGGATTGCGTATGATTTCGATAATCGAAAATGAAAAATGCAATTCATACACAATTTGTTGACATCGTGGTGTTTCTACAATTACAAATAAAAATATTGAATAAAAAACAAAAGTTGTGATTGTGATTGTTGACACATCATGGTGTCAACAAATAGTACCTAAAAATTTGTATGACTGACATTGCTTATCGAAAATTATCATTTATTTGGAAAAATCATTAGATTAGAGAGTAAACCAATTGTTACTCTATATTATCCATATTTTTTGGTCTATTCTTATATAAAAATTTTAAATTATCCGTTAAATGGTGGTTTTGTATTTTTTTTTGTTTGGAAAAATCATTAGGTTTGATTAAGTAAACCAATTGTTACTTTATATTATCGATATATTTTTTCCCATAAAGAAACACTAGATAAGATAATAGCAGCACCTACGAAAAGAATGAAGAAGCGGGACCACTTCCAAGTCGAGCATCGCTGTCCCAGCCTGCAAATTTCTCAGAAACGAACGAGTTTCCATCCATTTCTGATCCATCTTCAGCTTCTTTTGCATCAAATTCGTTTCTTCAACACCGCCATTTTCTTCGAAAATTTTCAAATGAAAGACCGTATATTCCGGACATTGACGGTCGGTTGATCTGACGATCAGCATTAGCTCACTTCAGTTAAAAAGATTAGAAATTGGGCTCGGCGCGTGTCCGGCATGTGCCATAGGAGAAAATTTCTGCCATTCTCTGCTGTATAGCCGTCTATTACCGATGCAGCATCATCAAGATTCTCACTACTAAAAGCTATGGTGAGAACAAGGATTTATGAGCTTACCTGCAACCAACATGACCTCTTTTGAATGTGAATCTTGATGATGCTCCACCAGGAAACAACGGCTGTGTTTCTGCTATGTATCCGTGTGTGTGTCTGGAGAGATCGGAGTGACTGAGTGAAGAAAGGGGTAATATTGTTTCCGGTTATATAGAGTAGAGGAGAGGTTTGAGGAGGAAAAATTGCATGCACATTTATAGAACAGTAGGTTGCAACCATTTGCAGTCCCAATCATGGTGGGGAAAGTTATTTACAGTACGAAAATGATGAGTGCTGAATTTTTTCGACACCCTTGGATCAAATAAGTAGAAAATAGAGATATTTTCTCCGTGATTGTATCTCGATTATTGAGGTACAATCTCGAATTATAATATTAGCCGTTAGTATTGTGATCAAATTACTAAAATTAATCTCATTTTTTAGTTGAGTTTTTTTTATTAATTGTCATATTTTAAGATGAAACTTTTTTTGGTTGATATTTTTAAGATGAAACTGATCTTAGTTGTTTGATCACAACACCGACGGCTAAAATTACAACTCGAAATTGTATCTCGTTAATCCAGATACAATCATTCAAGAGGAGAAATTTTTTTAGAAGATATTATGTATTTGTAGAGGATGTTTACGTGTTAAAGATGAAAATAATCTGTAAATAAGGTACAAGATTTTTTTTGGATAAATAATTTTATTATTGAATAAAATTTAATTTACCCCAATATGGTTTGGGTTAAAGTCACTCTACCCCGTTAAAAAACTGACAATTTACTCATTTATGATTTTAAAAAATAGCAAATTACCTATGCGTGTATTACACTCGCGGGTATTGAGAGTGGTCGAGAAAAGAATTATCAAAAAAGACTGTTTTGCCCCTTAACTAGTTTATTAAATTTTATTCATTTTTTATTATAAAATACTATTTAAAAATGCTAAAAATTGAATTTTTTATTTTATTTTTTCATTTTAAATTTTTTTCAATTATCAAATTATTATTTAATAATTCAAAAAAATGCAAAATGAAGTTTAATTATTTTTTTATTGTTTTATTACTTTTCAAATATATATGAAGAATCGAATATATATTAACATTATATAAAATATAAATGAAATATGAACAATTATAATATTAACTGGTACATGTTGACATGTGACGGATATAATTTGCTCTCTAATTAATGATAATCACTCGTAATCTACAAAGAATGTACAAAAAAAAATACAAAATAGACAAAACATAATATAAATATTTTAGAGTAAAATACAATTTACCCCCTTTTGGTTTGAATTAAAGCAACTTTAGTCCTTTATGGTTTGAAAATTGATAATTTACCCCCTATGATTTAAAAAAAATAGCAAATTACCTCTGCGTATATTACACTCGCGGGTATTGAGAGTGGACGGGAAAAAATAATCAAAAAGACTGTTTTGTCCTTTAATTCGTTTATTGAATTATATTCATTTTTTATTATAAAATACTATTTAAAAAATACAGAAAATTGAGTTTTTGGTTTATTTTTTCGTCTTAAATTTTTTTCAATTATCAAATTATTATTTAATAATTCAAAAAAATGCAAATGATGTTTAATTATTTTTTATTCATTTGTTACTTTTCAAATATATATGAAGAATCAAGTATATTTTAGCATTATATAAAATAGAAATGAAATATGTACAATTATAACATTAAGTGGTACATGCTAACATGTGATGGAGCAAATTTGCTCTCTAATCAATGGAAATCACCCATAATCTACAAAATATGTAAAAAAAATACAAAATAGATAATACATAATATAAATATTTTTAAAAAATATATAAAAAAATAAACACAACCCAAACATAATATACTATGTATACTTTTGTTAAAAATATTTTGAAATACAATATTTGAAATATTTAAAAACATTTAATTTTATTATGTTTTTTAAGATATAATTAATTTAAAAATATGTAAAAAAAATTCAAAATTTATATTTTTATTTCTTTTGAATTTTAACGATTTTATTAATTTTGTAACGGATTTTTTTTTTAAATTTTTATGGAATTTCTCTTTCTTTTTATGTTTTTTATTATTTTTATAGAATTTTAATTGTTTTTTCTATTTCTGTATGGATTTTTAAAGTCTTTTTATTATTTTTTATTTTTGCATATTTTTAATGTTTTAATTTTAATTTTTCAGGCCTTTTATTTTAGTAATTTATATTAATTTAAAAAATAATAAATAATATTTAGGGATAAAACAGTTTTTTATTTTTTAATTAAGTGTATTTTAGTCTTTTAATTTTTAATTTTAATTAAAATAAACTAAGGGGATGTGTTGATTTGTTCTAAAACCACATAGGGTAAATCGTCAGTTTTTAAACAAGAAGAGAGGAAAGTGACTTTACCCCAAACCAAATGGGGTAAATTGCATTTTACTCTTTTATTATTTATAAATGGTAAATAAGGTAAAAGATAAAATCAAATTTTTACCTTATTAGAGATTCCGGGATCGTAGGAGTTGGTGAGTTGGGGAGGAGTGTGTGGTGTAACTATATATAATCCCTATACTGTGAATGAGAAAAACTACAAGGAACGTTTTCCAAATCTCTGTCTTTCATGGTATCCTGGCAGGTTTAGAGTCAGCCTCATCATCTACCAAGAGTAGATCTCCGGTGAAGCCGTGAGTCATGGAGAAAGAAAAGACTGGCAGCCTTGTCATCCCTCAAAACGAAGTTCAGAACTTCTTGTTCCAATAGTTCACTCAATTTCTTGATTCTCAGGCTGCAAACAAATTATCCAAAGAGGATGATGAAACACCAGTCATGATCGTACGAAGTTGGATCACAACAACTATGTTGTATGGTTCATAATGATAGAATTGGCCATAATCGGCAAGGATCGCCTGGAATTTATTACCGATGATGCCAAGGAACCCGCCAAAGATGATTAGGGAAATAAGGAATGGAGGAAAATAGGTATGCAAGTGTTTCAATGGATCACCAAGTCAATTGGCAAAATACTTGTTAATTAATTCATCTACTACGCAAATTCCTTCAAGTTATGGAAGATTCTTGCACAGACTTTCAATTCTGGCGAAGACAGTTTGCAAATATTTGACATAGTTATAAAAGCAGATCGAATTGTGCAGTGAATTCAGACCGAACATGGACTTTTTATGTTTCTTGCCTGATTGAATCCGGCCTATGAAGCTATCACTCGGGAAAAAACCCGACGCAAAACAAAAAAAGGGAAAAAACCAAAACACAGAAAACGACAACCGCAAGAAAATTCTGACGCCGTCAAGTTTGGATAACGAAAAACATGAGCTAAAATTATTAGTATAGGATATATATATAAAAATTATATTACATGTATTCACTAATTTTCATATCCTAACCTAAACCCTCATGTCTTAATTCCATCATAAATCCAATTTGCTATTGATCGAGTGAATGGAAAGTTTACATATCTTAGACAAAACTCAGGCGTGATATGGGTCACGAAAGGTAATTCACGGATAGGAGACGAAATACAGGTGACTGATTGGAATTGGTTAAGTTGGGCAGTTGTGTTTAACACCTTTTGGCCCTGCTGCTGACAAGTCAGACTTCGTGATTGTTTCGTGTGTAAATTTCGTTCACTATATCATTTCTGGACAAACCTAGTATGCTATTATAAAGTTTCAGCGACATTATCGTTTGTTATTTTTAAAATCATATATTAAAATACTGATTCATATAAATAAAATGCAATGAAGTTTTGGCAACATTATCAGACGTTATATGGAATATGAGACTTTTAATTTTCAATAGTGAGCTTGATATGACAAAAGGATTCCTAATGAATTTTTGATATAAGAGTTTAGAGCTTAAAATATATGCTCATATAATTCTTACAACTGCTACATATGGTATTACAAATGTCTATTAAATTCTAAAGAAAAAATATGGAAATATACCCGATTTTCCATGATGACTACTTGGTAGTTTGTTACAGTTCTTAAGAAACAAAAGGAAAAAAATGTTGTTTGGTTCGATGTTAAGTTTTTCGTACGGTTATGGTTCTAATTTTTTATATGGTGCACTTAACCAAAATTGGTGATCAATTCTAGAATTCTTAAGAGAATTTTTAGACTAATTTTGACTATAGAAAGTGGTCAAAATATAGTGTACCAAATTATGTACAAAATTTAATAAGTGTAGTTTCTTTTTTTTTTCTTTCTCTTTTTTGTTATTTTATAGTTTTCTTTTTCATCTTTGGGTAAAATTTAATTTTTTTGGTACTATATTTATAATGCAAAATTGTCAATTTTTGTATATTGTTATATATAAAAATAAGTATTAATGAACCAGTTTCGTATGGTCAGCTTGGTGTGGACATTTTTTCCCTTCATGTAGATAATTTTTTCGTAACACCATCCGTTTTCGAAATTGATCGCACCATTGGAAAGTTATATATTGCAGATGAAAATCCACATGCTTTGGTTCAGTTTCGACGACGTTATCACCGTTTAATATAATTTCACATTTTCCCCTTGGGTTAAGTAGTCCTAAATAGGGTTTTAGAAATTTCCGGCGACGAAGTCGCCGAAAACTGAACAAAAGCATGAAGATTTTCATCTACAATATATAAGCTTTCCAATGGTGCGATCAATTTCGAAAACGGATGGTGCTACGAAAAAATTGTCCACACGAAAGAAAAACTGACCACACCAAGACTGACCCTACGAAGCGCTACCAAGTATTAATACTTTATTATATTTACAAAAATATATATATGAAACTGAGGCATCGTGCCCCCTTCAAAATTTCTTGGATCCACTACTGAGCTTGATACGAGAATTTTGAAACCAATAACAGATTGTGATTTCAAGATTGTTTACTAACTTACAGAAAGCTTTTTTTCAGTTAGCCAACCTTTTCCATTTCTTATTTGGCTTCATGCAATAATCCAACGAAAAATGCTATTATTTTCAAAATTTTCTTCGATAATCCTTACCGAAAACATTTTTTGGCATTTTTTTATCGCGAAATTAAAATGTAAGTTCAATTCTGTTGAGATTTATCCCAGACCGCTTGTGAAAGTAAAAATTGAGAAGTTTAATAAGAACTGTGAGGAGAATCTAATACATTGAGCCTAGAGTTTTGATGAGGATACTCACATTCCTATCAAATTAACCCCCACGCCACACACGAGGCCCGATTCTAGAAAACTACAGTCAGGCTCGAGACGCAGTTGCCACTGGACTGACCCAGTTTATTTAAAATTTAATATGGTATCAGAGCCTAGGTTGGGGTCCAATTATTTCCGCTGCGATTATACGGTGTGGGGAGTGTTGAGATTTATCCCACACCGGTTTTGGAAGTAAAAATTGAGAAATTTAAATAGGAATTGTGAGGAAAATCTAATACCTTGAGCTCAGTATTTCAATAAAAAAATGAGGACACCCACATTCCTAATAAAATAACTCCCACATGTGCATCCAATCCTCACACACGAGACCCGAACCTACAAATTACGCTCAGGCTCGCTTTGTTCTTGAGAGCCCGTGACACCGGTGTTGGGCCGAACCCAACTTTCCCTATTTATTAAAAAATTTAATAGATTCTCAAATAGTCACATTGAGTTGACTCTTCAACCCCGCATTAATTTTTAATTTTGATGGTTGAAAGATATTATTTTTGTTTGGGGTTAAATTCATGCAACTTAAAACTTAAATTTATGTGGATTTATTCTGCGTTGATGCTGTTAGTTAAGATGATATATGGAAAGATTTGCAATAATCCTTAATTGCAAATTTTTCCCTCTTTCCCGGGATTTGATTACCATAAATCTCGGAAACCCTAGACCTAGGAGTGCCTATATATACATGTATGATGTACAAGGAAAAGTATGAATGAAAATACGTAACAAAGGCTCTCCTCTGGACGTAGGCATTTGTCGAACCACGTAAATCCGTATCTCTTATGTTCATACCTGAATGGAGAAAAGCGATGGAGACTGAGATGACTGCCTTGGCTCACAATCAGACGTGGGATATATGCAGACTTCCTGATGGAAAACGGACAGTAGGATGCAAATGAGTCTATACTATTAAGAGAAGGGCAGATGGCACTGTTGAGAGATACAAGGCGAGACTGGTAGTCAAAGGATACACCCAGACCTACGGGATTAATTGCTCGGAGACTTTTTCCCCTATTGCCAAGATCGACACAATCCGTGTCCTATTCTCTATTGCAGCAAACAAGGAGTGACCTTTGTTTCAGTATGACGTCAAGAATGCATTCCTGCATGGAGATCTTGAAGAGGAAGTATATGTGGATGGACCTCCAGGGTTCTCTCAGGAGTTTCGGCCTAGGGAAGTGTGCAGATTGAAGAAAGCACTGTATGGGTTGAAGCAATCTCCACGGGCTTGGTTTGGGATATTCATTAAAGCTATGAGGAGATATGGGTACGAGCAGAGTAATTCTGATCACGCACTGTTCTTCAAAAGGAGACCTGAGGGGGTAACATGTCTTGTCATATATGTGGATGACATGATTATCACAAGGGATGACAAAGCCGAAATGGAGGACCTGAAGACAAATCTATTCACAAAGTTCGAGATGAAGGATTTAGGAGGCCTTAAGTACTTCTTGGGTATTGAGGTGATGAGATCTCCGTTGGGCATTCATATATCCCAAAGGAAGTACATTCTTGATCTATTGACAGAGATTGGGATGGTGGAGTGCAAACCCGCTGACATCCCACTTGCCTCGAATCTGAGGCTCGAGATCTCCAACAAAGGGGAGGATGTTGATCGGAGCCGCTACCAATACTTGGTTGGAAAGCTGATCTACTTAGCACATACGAGACTAAACATCGCTTATGCAGTTGGAGTTGTTAGCCAGTTCATGCACAAACCACAGAAGGATCATTGGGATGCAGTCTTGAGGATAGTACGGTACCTGAAGGGTACCCCGGATACAGGAGTGCTGTTTCGAAACTATGGGCATCTGAGACTAGAGGCGTATACTGATGCCGATTGGGCTGGGAGTCACACTGATAGGATGTCGACCTCTGGATACTTTACCTTCGTTGGAGGCAATCTGGTAACTTGGAGAAGCAAGAAACAGAAAATTGTGTCTCTCTCAAGCGCAGAAGCGGAGTTTAGGGGAATTGCTAGAGGGGTGACAGAAGTTCTATGGCTAAAGAAGATGTTGACGGAGTTGGGCTTCCCACCTGGGGAACCATGCCCTCTGAGGTGTGACAATCGAGCTGCGATCCACATTTCTGAGAATCCAGAACAGCACGATAGAACCAAACACGTGGAGGTTGACAGGCACTTCATCAAGGAGAAGTTGGACAACAAGACTATCACTCTCCCATATGTGAAATTGGAAGATCAACTTGCAGACATTCTCACAAAGGCAGTAACTGGACGTGCCTATCATGACGTGCTGTTCAAGCTGAATATTGGACATCCCAATAGTCAGCTTGAGGGGGAGTGTTAGTTAAGACGAGATATGGAAAAATTTGCAATAATCCTTAATTGCAAATCTTTCCCTCTTTTCCGGGATTTGATTACCATAAATCACGGGAACCCTAGACCTAGGAGTGCCTATGTATACATGTATGATGTACAAGGAAAAGTGTGAATGAAAATCCGTAACAAAGGCTCTCCCGTGAACGTAGACATTTGTCGAACAACGTAAATCCGTGTCTCTTAATTTCTTCATTTGTCTTCGAAATCAAAATATATAACTAGTTCTTGCGAATTGGTGAACATGTATTAGATTTTAATTTCTGTGACATAAGCTGACTGCAAAATTTGGATTCCGTAATCCCTTCACTTCGAAGTCCTATTCCAACTACCCTTACCAAAACTTGCTCATTTTTGGGGTAAGTCGGGTCGGGCGTCCGTCCCCTGCCACTGTCAGAAAATCCAAACTCTGCATCTGTCCCTTGAAGAAGAAACGAATCTTACTCCAGTTCTCCAAGCATTTAATACAATTGGTCCCAAAACGTAAAGCCGATCTGTGACCAATTTTGTGCTGAAACATTGCATGCAGCACCAGCAGGCTAACCAAGAAAACGGGACCAAAATATGGACACCTCACACCACCACACCACCTCTTTGTTATTAAACAACAACAATACTGGGATACGTTTCCATGTTCGCATTTACATCCCGTGGCCTTATAATAACCTCTTGTCATCTTTTTGATACGAAGTTAAGAGGGATTCTACCATAAAAAGCGGGAATAATCTCATATAGAAAAATGGTTAATGATCCATCCATCATATTTACTCCGAATCAGCCTGTATAAGATGAGTTTCGATACATAACTGAAGAAAACAAACCATATCCTCCCTGGGTTCAGATTTCATGTGGCAAACTTAAATAGGAAAATGTTACTTTTATTAAAAAATTTAATTTATTGTGATAGATCGTAGCAGCACATTACCATTTAAGCTGTTCTTTACCTCTCCAATGCACATTACTATTTAAGTTGTTCTTTACTTCTCTAATCCGTATGGTATCGTTTCCAACAATAACTGTGTTGTTTTTTTCTGAGTATCCATAAGATGATAGTCTTCAACGTCGCGGGGTCCCGTGAATTGAATGGAAGTCGGTGTCATTCTGTCAAGTTAAAGTCTCAACTCGAACCCAACCCCTTTAAATGATCCAGCGTTATAGGAGTACGGGACAACGGTATGAAAGATAAAGGAAGTAATGGATCACGAATTAGGAGAAAGACTTCTCAATCTAAGGAAAGGGGTCAATAAAAACAAAATGAAAATGCCGTTTACTCCCAATATCACTCCCAGAATTAGTTTAGGATTCCCACACCATGACTTGAAATTATGTGGTTGTTCCAATTTGACCGAATAACATATATGGCTGCCACCTACCAAAAAAAAAAACATATATGGCTGCCTAGCGGAATATTTGCCCGTGCCCCAACCTGCTATCCACCTGCGTCCGTCTTGAGATATGCAGTGACGACAGGGAGTTGGAAGAACAAGTGACAAATCGGAAGAAAACTAACTCAATCATGTTGTTATTCTTTGTTAATAGGGTATGTTTAGTAGTAAGGACAAATATAATATAGGTGGATAGGATTTTGTGGGATGAGATAAGTTATTCTAAATGGTTAAGGATATAGTACGATTTTAGAATCAGCCGCGTTTAGTAGACATGATAAGTTTATGGAATGATTTCAAAATTTAAGTATAATTATAATTTTAACCTTACGAATTTTAGGATTTCAAATTTTTTTTGAAAAAAATTTTCGAATTATTTTTATTTCGAAAAAAATATTTTATTTTCAAAAATATATTTTCGAATTATTTTAAAAAATATTTTAGTTATTTTCGAAAAACAATTTTTTTAATTTTTGAGAAAAAAATATTTTTGAAATTTATAATTTTTTTTTGCATACAATGAAAGCCGAAGCCGGTATCAAGATTTAAACCTTTGACCTCACACACCCACACACGCACTCACACCACTACGCCAAGGTGATCTCTGTAAATTTATAATTTTTTATAATTATTTCAATAATTTTGTAAGGGAGT
>JAOYMZ010068197.1:0-12425 GCA_025802335.1 Pinguicula primuliflora
GATGCTGACGAAAAAATTGATGCAGAATTATTAATTGATTTACTACCAATTTAAAACAAGGAATATACAAAATTTGAACACAAAACACACACTAAATATATGTTGCCAACATGTGGTACATAGGTTGGTCTACTCAATTATACCTTTCTATAAAATGTTGTCAACCCATTTTTGATGTGTTTTTGGTGTCCAAATTTGATATTGTATAGCATTTTACATTTAAAACCGAACACAGTATGCCCCAAGTTCATATATGGTGCACGAAATTAGTGCACTAAATTCACGCTAAAATGTGGTGGCAACCCATGTTTGGGCATGAGTATTGGCTCACCCCAACTGCCAACAAATATAATGGTGACATACATTCTTGGCGTGAATTTGGTATCAAAATTTTGGTGTGTTAAATCATTTTTCTATGACTCTAACCTAGGGCTAAACCATGTAATGAACAAGATTTTGGGAGATAACATGAGCTTTATCATAAATTATTAACGATGTCACAGCCTCTCTCTCTAGAAACCCTAGAACAGTAAGAAAACCGCCCGTCGAACCCCATTTCACGGCCTAACCCGGCCAATCTGTAGGAAATCTCTCACCCATGTAGGAATTTAGCATAACCTCGAGTATAGGGAGCGACTGTGTGAGGTAGTCAACCTTCCGTATGGCCGTCCCCAAGAACCCATGAATCCAGGCAGAACTCCGAAGGGGGATTCCGACTGGAAAAGCCCTAGCCATCCCGCAACATCAGCCACCCGTAGGAACTCGGAACTTTAGTAGCGAGGCAGGAGTAGAGGATACTGCATTGAATGTGCATGACAGACTGGGACCGTGAGTATTGCCGAATGGAAGTGGGGAGATAGCTGAGGAGGCTACATTCTTTTTCACAAATTTCCCAAAGACTTGGCAGAAAGAAGCAATGAATCGCATCTTCGAAAAACAAGGTATGGTGTACTCAGCTACAATTCTTGATAAATTAACAGTGTGGGGAAGGAAATTTGGGTTTGTCCGGTTTTTGAATGTTGAGAATTGTACGGAGATGGAGGAGAAATTGAACAACATCTGGATAGGAACTTATAAGCTGAAAGCCAATATAGCGCGATTTGCAAAAGGTGATAAATTTAACCGAGGGAACAATTCTCTGGGAAACCGTTTGAAATATACACCGAAAGCAAAACTAATGTATATGGAGAAAGATGTTGGGCTGAAAAAGGGTGTTAGCTATGAAGCAGTTGTGATAAGTGGACAGAAAAAGACACTGCGTGTGGAATCTGTGGCTGGACCTTCAAATACAACTCCAGCAGTTATGACTACTAACATTAAGATCCGATCTGAGGAGAAGGATAACAATTGGCTAAGATATAGCCAAACTGCCATGTTGAGGGACGTTGAAGATTGGATGGAGCGCCAAAATGTGCTGAGGAAAGGGGGGTACAGGAGGCTCAAGGTATGCAGTATGGGAGCAGAGAAAGTGTTGATTAGGGATACAGATGGTGAGGAGCACAAAACATTGTTGAATATGGATAGAGAATGGGCTGAAAAGTGGGTGAGCAAATGGCTGAATGGTAAGATAGTCTGATTGAACAAAAGTATTTGAGATGGTTTAAAATATATGGAGTTCCCTTGACGGCATGGACTGAGCAAACATTTGAGCTGATTGGAAGCAGATTGGGAACTACATAAGAATTGACCAAGTTACTGAAAAGAAGGAGTTCTTGGAAACAACTCAGATACTTGTGAGTAAAAATTCTGTCCCTTCAGTTAATGAGAAGTGGATGGTGAAGATTGATGGTAAAGACTGCTATATATAGATCATTGAACTCCCAGATGAGTGATTCAAATGGGAACAGTGGAGGAATGAAGTTTACTATGAATCAAGTGATGCTGAAATTATGGGAAAACAACAGTTAGAGGATTTCTCAGAGGAAGAAGGAGAGATTTTACCGCACAGAAAAGCTGTTGAGGATGATATGCAGGGTGAGGAAAGTGCAAATGGGGACTGGAGAGATAATCGACACTATGACAAAGAGAACAGCTGCGAAGGAAGTGGCAAACTGTGGCAACATCTACCACTATCAGATGATGAATGGGAGGATGACAATGTCATTGAATCTATTTTGGGCAGAAACATGAGAAAGGAGGAGCATAGCGAATCTGAGTGGGATAGAAAAAGAAAGGAAGAAATCATGAATATGGTTAGAGAAGAAGTGGAGAAGGGAGCCAGAGAAAAGGAAATTACGGAGAAAGGAACTCCAAAGAAGGTGGATGACCAGATATTGAGGGTAGAGCCTACAAAGCAGGTTGAATGTGAACAAAGAAACAATGAGGAGGATATAGATTCTGTAGATGAAATGAACAGCCGTAGGGGAGAGGAGTATGAGAACGCGACGAGTGGTAGGGAAATAGGAGACAGAATTACTCCATCCAGAAAGAAGAAAAAGGCAAAAAATCGAAAAAAATAACTCAGATGGAGAAAAATGATAGAATGAGAAAATAATATTTGGAAGATGAAAAGAGAGCCAGAAAACATAGCAAAAGGGACTTTAAAGATTCTGAAACCAGAAGGAGCTTGAGCATGCAAGGGGATGCCTCATTAAATAATCCAAACATTATTGCTGCAAACAGCCGCCATTTAAGAATGGAGGCAGAAGAGATATTATCTATGGGCAAACGAATGGGAATTGAGGTTGGTACACAACAAGAAGCCTTTGTGTTAGCCATAATTAATATGGAGCAAAGAGATATTGGTCAGATAATGAAGGATCGCAAAAAAGAACCAGGTGAGGAGGAAAAAGAGATTATATCAAAATGAAGATATTGACAATGAATGTACGGAGTCTTGGAGGGGTACAGAAGAGGAGAGAAATAAGAAGGTTATTATTGGAACACAAGGTGGATTTTGTAGGAATACAGGAGACTAAGAAAGAGATCATCACTGCAAGATTTTGCCAAACTATTTGGTATAATGAAGAGTTCGAGTGGGTATATAAAGGATCAGAAGGTGCCTCGGGTGGATTGTTATGCATTTGGGCCAGGAATAAGTTCAAATGTTCTGAAATTTGGGATGAGGATGGAGTTCTGGGAGTAAAAGGAAAATGGGAGCAGGATGAGTTGGATACAAAATTAGTAAATGTATATGGAGCAGGCGAATTGGAAGCTAGAAAGATACAATATGAGCTGATATCAGACAGAATACAAAACAACGTAGGGGATAAATGGTGCATATTTGATGAATTCAATGTTGTACTGAATATTGAGGAGAGAAGGGGTTTGACAGTAAGCAACTTGGAAGAGATGCAAGAGTTTGGAGAATTTGTGAATAGGAATATACTTATAGATATCCCAATGTCAAAAAGAAAGTTTACTTGGTACAGACCATCAATGAGATCCATGAGTCGCCTGGATAATTTTTTGTTCAATGAGAACTGGATGAGAGGAGCAGATCAGTGGCTACAGATTGGACTCCCACGACAAGACTCTGATCATTGCCCGGTATTACTAATGGACAAGGGGATAAATTGGGATCCTAAACCTCTAAAAATCCTAGATTCATGGTTGGAGGATAAGGAATTTATTGAGCTGGTGGAAACAACTTGGAGTAACACACATGTTGTAGGATACCAAGGGTTCTGCTTGAAAGAGAAAATCCAAGTACTGAGAGGAAAAATTGTTGAATGGAATAAACTGAAAAAATCCCAACCAACTGACAGATTGAAGAGATTACGAGAATATATAGTGGATCTGGAGATAAAAGCTGAAAACAGAACACTGCAAGAACATGAGAAAGGAGAACCTGAAAGAGTATGGGCTGAGATCAGACAGGTGCAAAAGGAAATTGAAAGCTCTTGGATACAGAAGTCCAGAACCCAGTGGCTTAATCAAGGGGATGAAAATTCCAGATATTTTCACACCTATGTGAAAAGCAATAGGACCTGGGACAGCATCTGTGGAGTATGGCAAGGCACTGAATGGATTGATTCACCTGATGAGGTCAAAGAGTATTTTAGGTCTGAGTTTGAGAACAGATTCAGAGAGACAAACTTGAATAGACCAAGGCTGATGTGTGAAGGGATAAGGCACCTGTGTGTAGAAGAGGGACTGAAACTCATTAAACCTTTTACAGAAATAGAAATTGTGGAGGCAATAAAGAGTTGTGGAGGAAGAAAGAGTCCGGGGCCAGATGGATTAAACTTGAACTTTATAAAGAGATTTCTTCCCATAATGTAAGAGGAGGTGATTCAGATGATGAATGAATTCCATGAAAACAGCCGGATAGTTAGAGGAGAAAATGCAACACACATTACACTCGTTGCAAAAACAGGATCTCCACAAGGGATAAATGATTATAGGCCTATCACCTTAGTTGGTAGCATGTATAAGGTGATAGCCAAAGTGCTTGCAAGAAGACTGAAAGAGGTGATGGACAGACTTATATCTGGGAATCAGACAACTTTCATATCAGGGAGGCAAATATTGGATGGGATATTATGTACGAATGAGGTGGTGAAAGAGGCAATTAGCATGAAAAAACCTACTCTAGTATTGAAGTTGGACTTTGAGAAGGCATTTGACTCGGTGAGCTGGAAATTCCTGGACAATATGGCTGAAAAAATGGGATTCCCACTGAAATGGAGAGGATGGATTCAAGAATGCCTAAAATCAACATCCACAACAATCTTGGTGAATGAAAGCCCTTCGAAGGAATTTAAGGCTGAGAGAGGATTGAGGCAAGGTCTTGGAAAAAGATAACAGTTAGCGTGGAGGGTTTTTCTTATTGTTCTGGAAGCGGGTTTCAATCTTTGAAGGAAAATTTTGTGAAGGTTCGACAACATCAAATGAATTTATTTGTTGAGCTGTCACATTTTGATGCAGATGAAGATGAAGATGATCCTTGGAATCCCGGCATAAATTTGAGGGCGAATTTCTTCTCCCCTGGCGGAGCTGATGTACCGGGAAAGACTGACATTGCAGTCGTGGCCACTACCTACCTGAAATGGAGTGATGCACGCAAGTCCAGACGAAAGAAGAGGAATTAATGTGGGAAAATGCAAGTGACTTTCAACATTCTGCACGTTGAGTTCCCAAACAAGAATTGTGTTTTTTCAAGGAAGAATTACCGTCTTATTTAATAAGGTGTAAGCCTGTTATAAAACTAAGCAGACTCCAAGTTGTAAGACAGTTTTTGAATGAAATAAAAATCCTTTCTCTTCTTGTGAGCCTCCAACTAGCTCTAAGAAGATTTATCGTCGGTAAACCTGCTGAAGTGAATCGTTTATCGCAGCTTAGGGTTCACTTGTATACGACTTGAGGAGTTTGTTGGAAGAACTCCTTAGAAGGCTGAACTCCGCAGAATTCAGGATAAAAGGGGTGAAATTCTCGCAAGAATCTCTCAAAGGCTTAAAGCCACAATTTTCTAAATTCAATCTAAAACTCTAAAACTACCTACAACTCTTGCAATCTGCTCCTTTTATAGGAGAGCTTACACCTTTATTAGTTGAGAAAATAATTAAAATTCTAGAACTCTGACCCTTGACCAATTCTTGGACTAAGCCCGTCCAACTTCACATAGGTGACTTCCAAGATGTCTTGTCAATCTCTATGCAGGAGAGATTGATTAACTTGTTGCAGTGCTCATTCCCACGGTACATCAAATAGTTGGTCTACAATTAATTCACATGACTTTTTTTGAAAGGCAATTTTGTTTTATTGAATTATAAAAAGTAAAGACTGTACATATTTACTTATGGGCCCGAATCCATATTTGATCTGGCCCATATATTCCTAATTACACAATTTGTTTTACAGAATTTGAATTTTTCCTTCTCCTTGTCCGAAACATGATCTTGTGATTCCTTCTTTGAGCTTCTTCTCCATGCTTGTTTTGTAGTAATTCACTTGCGCTCATCTTAATTGGTTCGATTCCATTTTCATCGCGCAACTGTCTGAGTTTCATCACCGCCTTGACCTTCACGTCTTGAAATTGGAGGATGAACCTTTGTGCTCTTTCTTCTTTTCAGCGAATTGATTTTGATCACAATTCACTTGCTAAGATGTTAATTGGACCGGATTTCTTTATCCACTGCACAATTCCTGCGATTCTTTCGTCTGTGTTCCATCTTTTCCAGCGGCATTTCAACCAAAGCCATGTAAGTTCCTGTATTATTTTGTGTAGCTATTTTATTGATTTGCTGATATTTGAGAAATGCTTTTGATTTCTGTATATCCAAATTTGCCATACTATTGCTACGAAGAAGACTTTCCAGATTTGTGGGTTGATTTGCTTCGGCTTTTGCTGGATCAATTCATTCAAAGACGGAATCTGATGTGTGTTAGATACACAAATCCAATCCAGAACCTTCTTCCAGATTTCATTGGTAAATACGCAGGTGTTGAATAGATGCCCTTCGTCTTCTTCAAACTCATTGCATAGATAGCAATTGATTGTTGTCTTTTCATGTATGATTCCTCTTTTCTTTAGATTTCTTTGAGTAGGTAATCTTTGCTGCTGCAATTTCCATGTGAAAATTTCTATGCTTTTTGGTATCAGATTTCATTTTCCTTGTATGAGCTTTTCTTTTTCTTGTTGTTGCCACACTACTGCTATGTTTTTCATTTGAAGCATGTAGTAGCGTTTGACTGTATAGCCTAGCTTTTCGTTGATTGTTACTGCCCGTTTATCATTCTTGTTTTGTATCATCTCCTGCATATTCTCTTCGTCCACCCAATTGAGTGCTCTTGTCCATTCCCAATTCCCCCAGGTCCATTCTTCATTCTGCCAGTTTCCTAGACCAGTTATCTTTTTGTTTTTGTGTCATGATTTTCTGTACAATCTCAGATAGCTTGTTGCTAGCGTTTGATCTCCTATCCAGTGCTCTTCTCAGAATAGGATTTTGTCTCCTCTTCCTGCATTTAATTTCCAGAGCTCTTGATACCATGGATTAGTTAACACCTTGCAGACTTCAGACCATCATTCTGTTTGCTTTCTTTTTCTTGTTCTTTCCTGACTCATTTCTGTATCTACTGGTCTTAGTTCTCTGATTTTCCCAGAGTGATGTTGCCTTTGTTTCCATACCTTGACCTTAACACTTGTTTCCATAGTGGATTGTTGTCTTCATTAATTCTGGCGCCAATTTTTCCAAGCATAGCTTGATTGAAGGCCTCCAAGTCTTTGATTCAAAGTCCACTTGCATGAAAAGGTTGTGTTAATTTGTTCCACCTAATTCAATGTACTCTCCTCTCATTTTTTCTCTCATTCCAGAAGAAATTTTTCTGAAATCTCTCAAGGTTTTTAAGCACAGTCCTAGGAGCACGGTATAATGTGAAATAGTAACACGGTAGACACGAGAGAACACTGTTAATTAGCACAGATCTGCCTCCAATTGATAATGTGACACTTCCATAGTTGTTAAACCTCTTTCTGAATTTTTCTATGATTGGATCCCACATCTTTATTCTTCTTGGGTTGTCTCCCACAGGCATTTCTAGATACACCATGGGTAGAGTGGCTGATGAGCAGTTCATGTAGTTGGACATTCTACTTATTTCCAGCATTTCCATGTTCAGACCAGAGAAACTGGTCTTCTTGTAATTTATATTCAACCCTGAGACCATTTCAAAGTTTCTTAGTATTGCCTTTATGCATCTGATCGTTTTCCAGTTTCCTTGACCAAAAAACATGCTGCCATCAGCAAACTGCAAATGTGATAGGTTTATCCCTTCTTTTCCTATCAGTAGAGGGTCATATTTGTTCATCTCAACAGCTCTTTGGGTCAATAAGGACAGACCTTCTGCCACCAATAGGTAAAGAAAAAGAGAAATGGGGCCACCTTGTCTTAAGCCTCTGCTTTCTAGAGCTTCCATTGATGAGGATTGATGTTGAGGCTGAGGATAGACAGTTTGCTATCCATTTCTTGAATTTTTCTGGAATTCCCACCTTTTCTGCCATTTCTTGTAGGAAATTCCAGTTCACCATATCATATGCCTTCTCAAAATCCACTTTTAATATAAAAGTTGATGTTTTCATCTCTTTCACCTCTGCTATTGCTTCATTAGTGATTATGATCCCATCAACTATTTGTCTCTTTCCAATGTAAGCAGACTTAGTGGGAGAGATCACCTCATCCAGTACTCTACTCATCCTTCCTGCCAGAATTTTTGCAGTAATTTTATACACTGCACCAACTAGTGTTATTGGTCTGTAATCAGTGGCTTGTAATGGTGTTTCTTTTTTTGCAAACAACACTATGTGTGCAGCATTTCCTCCTCTTGTTATTCTTTTGTTGTTCCAAAAATCGTCCAACATGCTTACAAAGTTGAAGTTTATTCCATTTGGCCCTGGACTTTTCTGTCAATCACACATGGGTATTGCATTCTTTGTTTCCTCAATCGTGAATGGATTGATTGGAAGTTCTTTTGCATGTGTACTGAGATTTTTTGCTCCATTCCCTTCCAAACTTGGTCTTTCTGTTTGTGTTTCTGTGAATCTCTCTGCAAAATGTGCTCTGAACCCTTCCTTGACATCTTCCACCTCAGTTTTCCATTCACCCTTGTCCCAAATTCCTTGTATACTATTTCTTAATCTCCTTGCATTTGCTTTCCTATGAAATATGTTGTATTTGCATCTTATGATTTGAGCCCAATTTCTCTTGACTTTTGCTTGATGTCCTCTTCTTTCTGTTGCAAAAGCTGAGTCTGTTCTCTTACCTCACTTAAGAAACTACTTTCTGGTGTCCTGTTTGAGTCACCTTCTGCTATTTCCTCCATTTCATTTCTTAGGTTCTGCAGATTTGCTAGCTTACCAGTCTCTCTGATTTTTCTTTGCTGATTCCAGTTCCTAATGTCCTGTCTTAGCCTTTTAATTTTTTTCTTGAGCACAAAACTTTTTTCCCCCTCAATTCCTTCCCTTTCCCAAGTTTCCTTTAACATGCTGTCGAAACTTTCATCCCTTAACCAGCTGTCCAACACCCTTGCTGGGTTTGGACCCCAATCCTTCATCTCTGTGGCTAGTTTTACAGGTATGTGATCAGAATCTTCTTTGTCTAGCCCTGTATGGATCCAAGTGCCATACCTTGTTAGCCATCTTTCATTTGGTAGTATTCTATCTATTCTACTCATGGCTTTTAGAGAGGTAAGATGCCATGTGTATTTTCTTCGTGCTAGGGGTAAATCGATTAGCTCCAAATGCTCAACGAAGGCTCTGAATAGCTGGATCTCTCTGTCAAAATTTTGCCTGCTTTTTCCTTTTCTTTCATTTCTGTTAAATATAGCATTGAAAACCCCCATCACCACCCATTTTTCTTGCTCTCTCCCATGATATTTTTCTTTGATGTAATCCCACTGCTCATTTTTCATTTCTAGCTCGGTCTGACCACGAATATTCACAAAATGACATTGTCGTGTTTCTCCAGATATTTTCCCAGAGATGCCTAGAATTCCATTTGAGCTCCATAATTCTTCTTTCTTGAAGATGTTCGAGTTCCATGTGCAAAGCTGGCCTCCTGACAAGCCATTTGAGCCCAGGTATGGCCAATCTACCTCATTACTGTTCTGCCACATGCTTCTTACACATTTTTCATCTATGTATTCCAACTTTGTTTCTTGAATAGCTACGAAATTTATCTGGTGTTTCTGTAGCAAATTCCTGATTCTTAGTCTCCTTCCTTGTCCACCCAATCCTCTTGCATTATATGTCATTAGCTGCATTTTGGACAATGTTTGTTTTTTCTTTCGCTGTTTCAGTTTCCTGATTTGTGTAATTCACATGACTTGATAATTAGACCAATCACAATTACTTCACATTACTTGAATCTTCGACCTATAAAAGTTGAAGTATCTTACCAACTAACTTACACTTCAACACTCATCTTAAACAATAAGGTACTCCACCAATTTAATTAAGAAAATACTGTCACTTATACCTTATAAGGAAGGTGTGGGCTGCCGTCATTAAAATTAGGAACGCAAGCTGATAGGTTGTAGCATTATATTTTCTTTTAAGTATGTTGATAACTCTTTCCTAAATCCATGTGACACAATATTCCAACACTCGAGAGTCATAACAACTCCAATCAAGCTGCCATAAAACTATCCAAATGGGGCTTAGCATACGAAGACAACAATTTTTGTAAAAAAGACCACCTTCCACCAAATGTTGCAACCGCTATTCAAGTAGATGATAGAAATCAGTCTATAACGGCAAGTTGAGAAGCATGCACATCCTTCATGTCCTGCAGGATCAAAAAAGGCTCACCCCAGACAACATGACTTAGCTGCATTTCTAGTTTTAATTAACTAAGTAGGCACACACACATGGGTAGACACACACACTTGGCAATGTAAAGGAGCCAAGCTTGAGTGTCATAGTCTTTCATTTTATTGGATTTTCCAATATCCATAGGTTTATCCATAAAAGATTTTGAGGAGATGATGCAGTTTACCCTCTCATGTAGTGATTAAGACGACATAAGTTGCTCACATGTAGTTCCGGGATATTAAAAAATATGGAACATCAATGGGTAGTATGTCATTAGGTTTGTAAGGTCTTTCCATAATTAATAAAGGAGACAATTTTTTGGATTAAAAAAAATAAAGATGATTGGGGTGCTTAGATTTTTGGAATATATTATGGCATGTACCCCTAAGTCAAAAGTATCATAAAATTATAATAATCGAATTATATTTTACTAACAACCAAAATTGTTATTCTACATTGTAATACACAAAAAATTTTACACAACAAAAAATTGAATGGAACCTTATTGAATCAATTCTTGATATAGTACAGATTATGAAAGGTATATTGAGTTCTTAAGGCAATGATCAAAATAATTTTTTATATAAGTAAATTTGATCAAAACAAAATTGTGAGGTTTATATGATCGCCACTTAAACTAGTAGTAAATCGATGCAATGATCAAAATACTTAATTCACCAGTAACTCGGGCGAATTTCACTTCGACCCAACTGTGTAAGGCCCAAGCCTAGATTGCACCCATAGCAAGATTATATTTACTCAATAAGGTGAATCATGATGGAAGTGTGTAAAGTAGGAGGGTCCGGTTATCAAGCAGTCATAGTTGAGTTCTCCAGGCTTAGCAAATTTTTGCCTACAAAATGAAGAGCAAGAAATTAATTTGTAATATGCGTATGTGGGCCGAAGTACAACATAAGTGTAATTGTACCATTCTTGGTCGGTGAGCATTGCATCTGTCAGTCCAAACTCCTTGAGCTCTTCTCTGGTGTGGTGCATCAATAAACAGTACCTAACATTAGGGTATGTTTTAGCAATAATGCCCACTGTGTTGCACTGACATTATCGAAATTTAAATTCGTGACTCCATCTGTTGTCGAAACATAATATTATGAGTACCTCCCGCCGTAACCTCTTTCCATGACGATCATCTTCCCGTTCCCTACATTGTGCAAGCCTTCGAATTGCTTGACGGTCCATTTGTACCATCTCATCAAGAACACTCGTAGAGTTAGGCCGTGGGAGACGATCACGAGGTTCATGTTCGGGCTCTGCTGCCCGGGAGGCTGAAATCTGCCGATGTCTATGTCATTGCGCAGCGTTTCACGGAAACCTGAAATCTACAGCCTTCAAGGGAACTCTTACATTGCAGTATTTTATATTGAAATTTAAAATATAATTTCTATAATATTACAAACGTTGATTTAAAATTGCACGGCTCCTAAAAGTTGTAATGATATACCGCACATGAGCTAAATATACATATGAAGCATGAAGTCAATAACGTGAGCCCCTACACACCAACATAGGTGTGCGTGTTGGACTCACACATGTGAGAGCGTGTGTGACATGAATTCATGCCGTTAAAAGTTTAAACATCTACCTATCAAAAAAAAAGTTTAAACATCTCCCTCCAAATATTTAATATTTTGGGCCAATAATTGGGCTTGGGGTGGTTGGGCCAACAGCCAAGGATATGCTAGTAAGTAGTAACTAGTCATCCCGACAATTTTTCTCAAACTACTTGTAGCTTAAAATAAGTTAAAAACGATAAATGTGAAAAAATTCTAGCCATAAATGCTGCGAAAATAATGTTATTAGAATCACCGAGTATTTATTTTGCTTGATTTCAGAATTTTTCATGTTGAGACGATTATGAAATATGTCACGGATTTTATGTTTTGTTACTCACCCGTGATTCTATCATAAACATCAGCCGCCGATTCCCCATTAGGAAACCTGTAAAAGAATCTCCCATACAACTTTCTTGCTGCTTTCTGCATTTTCATCTGTTCTTGGTCCTGGAAATTCCCTTGAAACAAAAAACAACATAATTAGGGGCACCTAAGTGAAGTTTGTTAGAAGTATTTGTCCCATTTCGATTGTGAAACCTTAGTTGGACTAGTTTAAATAGAAATTGTGGGGAGAACCTATCACCTTGGGCTCAAGGTTTTAATGG
>JAOYMZ010068208.1:0-12424 GCA_025802335.1 Pinguicula primuliflora
CCCCCCCCCCCCCCAAAAAAAAAAAATTATCATTTTACTTTTGGTGCTGTTTGGCCATTTTTTTAAAACAAAATGAAATTTGTTCCGATGTGATTTACGAGGTTCCGAAAAAGTGTAATTTATCTCGCGTTAGAATTTGTTATTTAAATGATTATAAAAGACAACTTTACCCATGAAATTATTATTCTATTTATTTAAAAAAATGCCATTTATTAATTAAAAATATAAAAAATCTAAAAATATTTAGTAAAAAAATTTATTAAAAATAAAATATATCAAAAATTTGAAACCCCAATAATAGATCCTATGTAAAAAAAAAATAAGGGTGCATTAAAAATTTTGTTTTTCTAAAGGGATTAAAAAATATAAAAAATTAAAATACCTAAAAACTTTAAAAATTATTTATTATGTTTAGTTGTCGATTTACACAGATTTCAATTTTTGTACGATTTTTTCGTAAATATATAAAAATTATTTCAAAACATAAACACAATATTTTAGATAACCTGGTGCCAAAAACATTTTATGACAAATATGTTGTCAAACTTTATATGTAAAAAATCTTACAACAATATTTAAAAATATGTTTTTCCTAAGGGATAAAAAAATCTAAAAACAAGAAATATGTAAAAATTTTAAAAATCATTTTATTGTGTTGACTTGTCGATTTTTATAGATTTTAATTTTATCGATTTTTTTCGTAAATATATACAAATTAATAAAATAATTACAACATAAACACAATATTTGGATAACCTGGTACCAAAAACATTTTATTACAAATATATTAGACTTGTTTTGCGCGAGACGCTTTTGATTCTAATTGTACTTATAAGCACCTTTTAAAATAAAATGAGTATTTTGCGTAATACAAGTACTGGTGCTTGTGCTTTTTTTTTACAACCCCTCTCTTCTTAAAAATAAGCACATCATGGGATGCTTTTTTTCCTACTTAAAAATAAGCATGACATTTTTGTAATAATATTTAAATATAAATATTTTTATTACTAAATTACCCTTATCTAATATATTTTAATTAAATAGATTAATGTTATTTTAGTAATATATTGATAAGTTTGTTATATATAATTAAAATAAAAATTTAAATGATTATTTTTAAGAACTTGCGCAAAACACCACAGGTTCTAAAAAGTAGTAGAAAAAGTACTAGAAGAAGTAGTAGTACTTCTGCGCAAAACAGACCTTTTGTAAAACTTTATATGTAAAAAATCATTCAATAATATTTAAGAATTTATATAAATAAATTAAAAAAAAACTTATAACACGAACACAACATACTCAAAAATTTGAATTTTAAAAATATAATTGAACATATTTTTACAGATTTTTTTTATTTTGTACATAGTTTTATTTATTTTTAAAGATTTTTTTGTACAGATTTTTAAATTTATTTAGATATTATATAAAGTATGTTTTACAATTTTTTTTTTATTATTTTTTATATTTTAATTTATAAATTACATATACAAAAATAAAAATAATAAATATAGATTATATGGGCAAAATAGTCATTTTCGGGCATTTTTTTCACACTAACTCTCAATAGGCGCGAGTGTGATGCATGTGGGGTAAATTGCTCTTTTTCGAAACCACATGAAATAAAATGATAGTTTTCATACCACGAGGGGATAAAGTGATTTTATCGCAAACAAATGGGGATAAATTACATTTCACTCTTTTTTTAAAATAAACTTGTGGGGTTTCGTCGTAAAAATAAATTAAAACACAACAAATGTTGATTTAAAGCTTTTTTATTTAAAGTGCACAAGAATTAACCCAAGTAAATTGTATCTTTCGATTGCTTAAATTAAATAAATTGACGTAAAAAACTAAAACCTTATGCAAGGATTTCGTGGGAATGTAAGCTGGTGGAAGATCCTAGTTTGATCATGTAGCCACTGAGTGATCTTCTCAAGTCAGGACGGGACACCCAGTCACTGTATGAGTACGCTGTAAGATACCGGTCAGTGTGATTGGGCAAGAAGAGACCAAGGGAAATGCAGCCATTTAAGTATCTTACAACGTGCACAATGACATTCCAGTGAGCCTCGTGTGTGTCATTCATAAATTGACTGAGCTATTGGGTTGGGTAGCTCAAGTATGACCTCATAAAATTGAGATATAATAGTTTCCCAATTAGACTGCGATATGATGATGGATCTTTCATTGGTGCAAAAGGGTCTGCAAGCTTCATTTTAAGGCTAGATATCATGGGGGTAGATGTTGGTTTGGCATGTTGTAGGCCAACATCTTCAACGATATCTAGAATATTTCAGTGTTTAGCTATGTTGAGCTTGTTTGAAGAGTGCATAAGCTCTAGCGGATATAATAGTTAGCTTCCCTCAAGTCTTTGCTACTGAACTCATGTTTAAGATATTGTTTAACTTTCGTAGCCTCCAAGTGAGATTTACAAGTGATCACAATACATAAACGAGTATGGCTGTAAATGAGTATGTTCAGTTGTGTGAGAATAAATAGTGGTCATGTGCACATTGTTTGAAGCCATAGTTGTGACATGAACTCCTTATTCCATTGACGTAGGACTATTTGAGTCCATAGATTGATTTATTTAACAAAAAGATTTGATTTGAGGAGGCAGGAAGATAGCCAAGCGGCAAATCCATGAAAACATCCTCATCCAGCGTGCCAAGCATTGTTTATGACTGACTTAAAGATTAGCCCACGTATCTGAGTAGCAATAGCAAGAAGTAGATGCACTGTGGTATGCTTGGCAATTGGGGAGAAGGATTTTGGGTAACGTAATCCTTCTATTTAACCGTAGCATCTGACAACAAGGCGTACTTTGTAGAGGGATAAGCTCCCATCAGGATTGTTCTTTACTTTATATATCCACTTGCAACCCACAGTCCATTTTCGCTCAAGTAGAGAGGTTAAGGTCCAAGTATGATGTATCTCAAGTGCCTCCGTTCGGATTTCATGGATTCATTCCATTATGAAAATTGCTGAGTTTGAGAATACGTTCATGGCTCAATAAGTATAACAGCAGAGTATTGATAAGAAATAGATGGAGTGAGATTCATGTGGGAGTAGTTGTGCAATATGTTTTCTGAATGCGAGACAATAGGTTTAGATGCATGAGAGCGATCTCTGATGGAAACTAAGTCTGGCTTGTGTTGCAATCCCCCAAAAATGCTTTGGTAATCTTGATTTGAATAATAAGACTCAAGTGATGGCCAAAAGGTGTTTATGTTTGCGCTCCACAACTCCGTTTTGCTAAGGAGTGGACGGAGTACTCTTTTGATGAATATTCCATGTAAGAGAACATGTGTGAGCAGGTTTGGTTGATGAACTCAGTTACATTATCAGTTAGGATGGTCTTAACATGATAACCAAGTCTGAATCATGTTAGGGAATTGATCATTGTAGGTGTTTGTTTGTGACTTAGATTTCATCAAATATATCCAAGTTCCTCTACTATAATTGATAAGCTCAATTTATATCATGTTTTGAGCTTATTGTATGCACGATTTTTCATTACATTATGCCCTAAATACTTATATTATGAACTAAATTATGTTCATGTGTGCTAGGTTGAAGAAGTGCAATATTTGGCCATGTGTTATACAATTTTAAGTCATTCTACACACATTTTGACCTCACATTGATGTGAAAGGGTCAAGGAGACAAAGACCATGCAGTTTGGGAAAGATCCAACAACTCCCCAAACCATGTCTTATAATTTCCGGTAATGAAGACAAAAAGACATTGCAGCTCCTTCCAACGGTCATATCTCTCAAACCACTTGAAGGATTGAGCTTTAATTTCACAGGGACGTATCCCTAAGAGTCCTCTACAATTAGTCTCTACATGTGAGAGGCAAACGAGGCTGTCCTGCAGGGGTTTGAAGCCAAATTACTAAGTTTAATGAAGCTGGAGTGTCCGAGATGCCCATTGTATTGAGTATATCTCATAAACGACTGGGAGGATGGTCCTTTAATTCCACAAGGAGCTTTCCCTAGTTGTATTCTAGAACTCTCATTCTTACACATATTTCATTTGAGGCGGCAATGTTGCGGAGAAGAGTGATTCAAGAGACATGGGTCATCCTGGAGCTTCCGGCCAGCGATTCCTCTTGAAGCTGATTTCAAAGGAGCTCATGACTGGATCTTTGGCTTGTTTTTTATCTACTCAAGCTCATGCTTCAAAAGGTGAAGCTGAAGATGAAGAGGTGACCAAGGATGCCCCAGCAAGGAGGATGCCCAGCATGGAGGAGTATTTGGGAAAGTGTCCTCCCATAAAGCAAAGTCCATGCAAACGAACTCGAGATCTTCTGCAAGCTTATGAGCTAGATTTGAAGCCATTGCCTACACATAGGGGACTGCTTTCCACTTTAGTTACGATTTGGAAAGCCAAACATTTCTCGGATGTGGGATGAGCCCACTTAAAGAAGAAGTCTATCTAAAGACTATACACGTGAGCTGCTTGGGAGACAACCCATGAAGGTAGTATATGTTTTAGTTTCTTTCCTTAGTTTTCTAATGCTCTTTTTGAAATCAAGTGCAGACAAGCCAGAGTGAAGACCAAGTGTGGGGTGAATCACCCCAAGGCAGCAGCTTCCAAGGATCAAGAAGGCCATCTTCAGTGCCAAAAGCAAGATATGCAGCAACTTCCACGAGGTTGTATTGCTCGAAAATCCACTTGAGCATAAACTCTATGATTCCAGTCTTTACTTAGTCACTTGACGACAAGTGATGATTTTACGTGTGGGGTGAGGAGTAGTATTTGCAACATATCTTGTTCATCTAGTCATATGCCTATCATTCAAGTGAAGACTTGATGCTTTTTGCCAAATATTTCGCTTGATTATTCAAATTCTTGTTCACTTCCATTAGGATGGTTAGATGTTTAACTAAGCATGCTCTCTTAGTTGTGGCTTGTGAAGCTTATTTATGCCTATTTGATTGATGTTATTGAACTCTTAGTGGTTTGAATGGATAAGTGCATAAGTATAGCAGTTAATCCGAAGTTGAGTGTTCACACTTTTCTATGAGGGAAGGGAGAAATGGGCCTTTGGCTTGGTCTGATTAAGATGATCTTGGTGAACCTGCTTGTGACCATTTGAGCAACATGGAAAGTCAGCCAAAGTCAATAAAAGAAGCTGAAGAAAGAAAAAAAATCAGAATGTTAATGAAATCAAAGAAGAAGGATACAAGATCTCTCAAAACAGGAAGATCAGGGGCACACCTAAACAGGAAAGCTGTCAAAGCAAAAATCTATGAATCCTCCTTTCTGATCAAACATAGGTCTAAGTCAATTCATACAAAGCTAAAGGAGACTCGGAGAAAATCCAAGAAGCCTAAAAATTATGCAACCAAGAAGAAGTTGAGCCATTGTTGAAGATGGAAGAGGAAGAGGTCATGAGCAGTTGATCACCATTATCTCTTAAGTAGCCTGGACATAAAAGACTATCCATGTGCATGTAAGCCAAGGTGATAGGCCATTGATTCTATTCCAACTCCATCAAGAGAGAAACCTTTCACCTATACACTGTCCCCTAATGAATGTGATGGAGTTGAGGCTCAACTTGAGATTGTTGCGAAGACTCGTGTACTAGGTTAGAGGATAGATGTAAAAGAGTTCAAGTCATCACTAAAGAAAGCAGAACATAGGCTAGAAGGGAAACACTTAGTAGCTGCTAGGGAAGCATGAACCAAAGAAATGTGTAGTGATGCATTCATTTCCCTATGCTGCCTTCTTCTAGTTGCAAGTTCCCTTTTGATCTCACTCATGCATGGCACTGATAATAGACTACTCATTTGAACCATTTAGGTACATTTGATTCCTTGATTCAAGCCATTATTGAAGACCAAACTCATATACACAATGCATGACACATTCTTATCTTGAACTTTTTCATCATGCATACATGCTTCATTGGTTACATCTCTGGTAGATTAGATTGATCATATGCTTGAGTACAAGCATCGTTTAAGAGTGGAATAGTTGATAAGCTCAATTTATATCATGTTTTGAGCTTATTGTAGCATGACTTTTCATTACATTATGCCCTAAGCACTTATATTATGACCTAAATTGTGTTCATTTGTGCTAGGTTGAAGAAGTGCAACATTTGGCCACGTGTTATACAATTTCAAGCCATTATACCACATTTTGGACATACATTGACGTGCAAGGGTCAAGAAGATAAAGACCATGCAGTTTGGTAAAGATCCAACAGCTCCCCAAACCATGTCTTACAATTTTGGGTAATGAAGACAAAAAGACATTGCAGCTTCTTCCAATGGTCATATCTTTCAAACCACTTGGAGGATTGAGCTTTAATTTCACAGGGACGTATCCCTAAGAGTCCTATACAATTAGTCTTTACATGTAAGAGGCAAACGAGGCTATCCTATTAGGGTTTGAAGCCAAATTACCATCCTGAATTTAATGAAGCTGCAATGTCTGAGATGCCCCTTATTTTGAATGTATCCCATAAACGACTGGGAGGATGGTCCTATAATTTCACAGGGAGCTTTCTATAGAAGTATTATACAACTCTCATTCTTATACTTATCACATTTGAGGTGGAGAAGTTGGGTAGAGGGGCAATTCAAGAGTCAGGGGTTATCCTGGAGCTTCCGGCGAGCGATTCCTCTTGAAGCTGATTTCAAAGGAACTTATGGATTGAACTTAAAGCACGAGCTAATTTCTTGTAGACTCAAGGTTCGCTTGAGACGAAACAATGATGTTTATGTTGTAATTTTTGCAGATTAAATCTTTTCACTTGCTGGTTTATATGTGGATTTGTTATATGCTTTAGTTATTTTTGCCCGAATAGCATGAGCTTACATTTGTGAACATAGAACGACAAAGTATTGAGTATGTGATACGTAGATTCATACATGAATTATATAGGTAGGCAAGAAATCGTAGTCTTGAGTTACCCCCTGATTTGTGATCCTCACTAGAATCTATTAGTTGTTTGGTCCAAGTGTTGGACACCATTTGATCTAGACTCTCTTAGCTTCTAGTTGTAATTAGTTTTATTCATTTTCATTTAGTAGGTTGTTAGATATCACCCATTGAAGTGTTCGGTCACTATGTTATATATTGTAGATTGTGAGCATGTTAGAGCATTACTCCCTGTGGGATCTAGGACTCACCCTAAAATTACTTACAGACATGTGTATACTTGCACATTAGTGTGACTACATTTGTCCCATCAATAATTATCAACAATTGTCAAGACAAAGGTGGCTCAATTAAATGACGTGAGTGAGTATGGTCCGCAGAGATCAGCGTGAGTTATTTCAAAGACTGATTTTGTTTTGATTGGTGTGTAGGGAATGGAAGCCTTGACATTTATGCCTTGTGGAAAGTATCACAAGAGCCAGAATAGTTTGGAGATAAAGGTTGATCAGCAGAACAACTTAGATATGACATTGCGAGGGGCATGACCCAAACTTTGATGCCATAAAATAAAATCATTACATTGTTTGGCAGGTAAGATTACAGTTTCCAAAATACAGACAGTTTGACACAAAATAGAAATCTGAGAAGGTGATTCAGGCAGCATTGTAGAGCGAGTAATTTGCTTGCCTTCGAAAATGGGCATATTGGAACAACAGGAAGGATCTAACACGTACAAGCCATAGACTGATTTTCCTACAACTAGGATCTGCCTAGTTTGCAGGTCCTATATCACGCAGAAAGAGGGTAAAATGTGAAGTAGACTCGAGATAGATGGTTAAGTTTGGAAACTGAGATAAAGGTGAACATAAAAGACAGGAGATAAAGGACTTGTCTAATAATAATCCTGTCATTGAGCGCTTAATCACCATTGTGTGAGACTAGTGACAAAGTACCATCTGCTTGTTTCATGGTAAGCTCTGATCAGGTTTAAAGCATCTATGCAACATATTTATATCGAAACACATATGACTAGATGCTCCCGTGTCCAAAATCCAGACATTTTTATTCAAGTGAGATGATACTGCTAAAGCATGGGTGAAGATCTTACCCGTGTATGCAGTCTCGTACTGGATCTGCATGGTGGGAGAATTGTTGCACCTAATACTCCACGACAAAACTCAGTCCTTATCAGATCTACCATATTAAGATCAGACAATCCATCAATTTCATCAACCGAAGACCGTGCTGCTACATTTGCAAACAACTGAGATTTTCCTTTGCGGTTTTGATTCCTGAGTTTCAAGTAGTTATGTATGGAATGTCCATGTAGCTTGCAGTGATCATACGTCTTTTGTAACATTTTGCAATGGAATGCCCAACAAAATTGCAATTCTCACAACGTAGTTTAGCCTTATTACTCCTATGAACAAATTTATTTCCTCAGCTTCCTTTTTGCATATTCTTCCAGATGTTGCAGGACATTGATTACCACTCCATTTATTTCCAATTTAGCCTGGTTTGACGGTTCAGCTCACCCCACATTTACATTTTACTATAGGCCTTACAAAGTTCAGCTCATCCCATAAGAGTCAACCTATTGAAATAGATGGTGACATATTCAATTACTTGTTTCAGGTCCGCAATCTCTCTTCTGATTCTAAAAACCATGGGAGCATTGTATTCTCCTAACCTTTAATGAAGCTCTATGCACAGGCACAAGTCCTTATCGAATGTTGTGGTGTATTGAAATTCAGAAAACACTTCTCGATCGATTGAGTTATAATCCAAGAAGTGACCACGAGGTCAACACTCTTCTACTGTTGATATTCCGCGGAGCTTTTATCGTCAGGTGGTTCATGTCCTTCATATATCACTATCAGCTTACACTTTGCCCCTAACGCCAAACGAACTGCCTAGACCATGACTTGTATTTCTTTGTATTTAGGAGGATAGTGATCAAAGCCATCACAGGTTCATCATCAGTATCCTTAACTTGGATAGCTCTTGTGCCATAATTAGAACCTGATCCTGTAAGGATTTGTGATTTCTTGATCACCGGAAGCGGAGAGTATACAGTGAGCTCCTCAATGTATACTATGCAGTGCCCTCATGGCAGGATTGGTCGGTCAGCGGGCCTGCGCAGAAGTGTTGAACACTGGCCCACCTGCCGTATCAATCTTGCAGTGGCACATGAACACTGCATAGTGTGGGGTGAGTTGCCTCACTACACACATTCCAAACCCCCATCTCACCCATCTTGAAAGTCAACAGTGTGACAGTTATGAAAATAAGTAGCTAGACAATAACGGATCGACTTCAATGCTCTGATACCATCTTGAAAGCCAACTTAAGTAACTGTAGTAACTACCACAAGACATGATTGAAAACTGAGTTTTGGTTGGTAACCTTCATAACTGAATAGAGAAAATAAGGAGGGAACTATGGAAAGAGATTCTTGTTTTTTATTCAACCTAAAAAACTTATGGTGTCTCATTCGAAACATCATCCTGCACATAAGGTCAGATACTCGGGAAGGAGCTACTCTGGACACGAAAAAAACTAAGATGTTGGTTGAAAAACTTTAGAAATGTAATTCTCATTCAATAAAAATAAGATCGTACAATTTGACTCTATAGAGTCATATCTAATAAACGGGGACGATTCTTATACTCAGCCCATCCATACTCAATTTTTTGCTTAAATGCTCCGTTTTGATCTAAGGCGTCCATCTTCAATCTTGTGGTCTAAACCATCTCATCAATTTCAGTCCTCTCTCTACACCCACCCACTCCTTCCACGATTGTTAAGTGCTTGTCTTCTTCTCTCTTCCCGTCGAATCAACGAACCCAGAGACTAAATCCACATTCGAGTTTGCCACCTAATTCCTCACCATAAATGAAAAGAAGTTGCTCTGAATCCCTCTGTGCGGCCGACAAATCGCGCCTGTTTTTACGGCAAAACAGAATCATTAAGGATTTACTAGCTTACAAACAAAATGCAGATGCAGAACCAAAGTACCCAAAACCTCACCATGGCTGAGAGCAGAGAAGCGCGCTGATCAAATGCTATGTGGGTTTATGAAATGTGGTGAAAGGAGATTCGGGACTGGGAAATTCTTATAGATGGACAAGTGTGAATCCTTGTAAGCAAATGGTTTGGCTGTAGGCCTGTTGTGATAAGAGAGAGGAATTGAATTGAAGGAAGGAAATGGCAAGAAAAAAAAAAGAAATTATCGGACGGTTTAGATTGAAGCTGAGTATTTAAGTGTGGGACTGAGTATTTAGTGGCTGTGCACCAGATCTGTTGCCTCTAATAAACATCTAAACGACCAAATACCACCACATAAGAGAAAAATCAGTATGTATATATGCTAATATATTTGACACCCTCGTCAACACCCCCATCAAACAAGCCATCAAAGTTGTTGCATGACTAGTTTGTCATGCAAGTTGTAAGAATCAAAACTTTGTTTCAATCCAAATTCTAAGTTTTTATTTAGACAATAAAATGGTGCGCCTGAAGTGCTACAAATCAGCACTTCCCACTCTTTTAATGAACATATTTTGCCAATTAATCAATCATCAGAAAGAATGTACGGTTTTTAAATTCTCAAAATTTTCTTTGATATAATGGCGATCAAATTGGATTGCGTGAGATTCCGATAACCACCATGTTCTAAAAATAATAATAATAATAATAAGCCAGCAACGACATCCCGTGTGATGCCAAGTTCATCAAGCAGTTTCTAAATCCACGGGATTTTACAAATGCTATGGGTGACCCCCATGAACTCCAGAAGTAGAAAGGTGATCGGACTAATTACAAATCCAATCTGCAATAGTTATAAAAGGAAATGCATTGATACAGATATGCTTTGACGTGCTTCATGAAGCAACTCACAAAACCATCTCCAATGTCACATCTAGTGTGATACGTAAATCGACTTGATCAAGGCTGCTTTCCTAATAAAGGGATTTAAGCTTTTTTTTTTTGCTACTATCGCCCATACTTAATGTGGTGATTGTTTTGAGTCTCACATCCATTAAAGACCAATTTGATGAAATTATGAAGTATTGAGTGCAAGTTCAAATCAATCATGTTCAAGAACTTTTGAAAGAAAAAGAAAGAAAACATGGGATTTTCACCCTCAAATTCGTTCAAGGTACTATTTTGAGCTTATATCAACAATAGATACCATATATTAGCTAAAGGAGTGAAGCAAACCGCATTCATGGTCAAGACAAAAGAAGAAATCATGGAAGGCATGAAGAATTTTGGTGAAGTCCTTGAAGAAAAACATTGTTGTCAACTATTTTTGAAGGCATGATTCGAGCTCATGGATGAAGTTATGAATGATACAAGCTGATCAACCTCTTATAAAATTCCGCAAAAAGTAATGGAACTAATCAACACACTTTGGAGAGCCTGAAGGAAGCATGATCAGTCAAGGAGAAATTATTCCAAACCTGTGAGAAGGATGATGTCCAAAATTTATGGTAACTTTAAAGGACCATGTCGCTATTCTTTGCTTCTTTCTAGATGATATATCATGAGAAATATTTGAGCATTTCAAGTTATCTACTAAAATGAAGAGTAAATTTTCCCATAAGATGCCTACACTGCTCGGTAAACATCATGGAACATATCTTGCTTTTTATGGAAAGCTTATCAAAAATCATATGTAAAATCAGTGTTCGAGAAAGCGTTAGGCGAACTTTGGGCGGTCAGGGCTCGTTCAGCGCTTAAGCGGCCTATTCGCCCGCCTAAGCGGGCTTTTAAGCGGCCTAAGCTGTAATTCGGGCAAGGCAAAGAGCAATATTTTAGCGCTTAGGTGGCTCCTAAGCGGCCTAGGCGACCTACTTCTCGAACATAGTGTAAAACACCAATTGAATACGGAGATCCCATTGTGTGAAAAGTGTGCAAATATGTGTATTTTGAATGATGAAGGTGTTGGGAAATTTAGAGATTAACGTGAAAGCGGAAAAATAAACGAACAAGGCAACAACACAAGATTTAACGTGGTTCAGCCAGAAAGCCTACATCCACGGGAGAATAGGAGAATCAATCCACTATAATCACAGTGATACAAAGAAGACACAGAGAAAACCTAGAAGATACACAGGGAAAACCTCTCAAACCAGAGAGGCACAACCCTTTAGACACACAAGGAAAACCTCTCAAGACGCCCAGACAAGAGAGCCACAACCCAAGTCTTCCATCTCTTTTTTTCTCTCAACCCAGCCTCTCTTTCTTTTCTGCCTCTTTTTCTCTCAACCCTAATGTCAAGAGATTTAATATTTATAGAGAGAATTCTAATTCAATTAAAATTCTTACAGAGATTAATAATTCAAGTCAAACTAGGATTTTTAATTACACAAAAATTTCAATAAATCACCCATTGACTTGAATTTTCTCGTACCACAAATAAACTTGATCTCTTTCTCCAAGCCCCCCCTCAGAGGTAGCTCCATGGTGTGCAACACACAAGCTCATCTTGAACTTGCCAACAGAAGAAGACTCCATCGTC
>JAOYMZ010068219.1:0-12422 GCA_025802335.1 Pinguicula primuliflora
GCTACTGAAGGTGTCAAAGAAGCTATTTGGTTGCGAGGTCTGGTTTCTGAGCTTGGTGTTCCACAGAATGTTATTACTATTTATTGTAATAGCCATAATGCTATCTATTTGACCAAGAATGATATGTATCATTCCAAGACCAAGCATATTGATATTAAGTACCACTTCATCTGTGAAGTCGTTGTTGAATGCATGATTATTGTGAAAAAGATACATACTGATGAGAATCCTGCAGACATGCTTACAAAGTCATTATCTAATACCGAGTTCAAGCATTGTCTTGACTTGATTGGCATTCACGGAGCTTAGCATCATTCAGGGTTTATGGGAAACAGTTCCATGGATGCAGAGTTTAGGGGAGATTTGTTAGAATATGACTCTAGTTAGAATTTATTTATTTTTACCTATAAATAGGGCCTCATGTACTTGTACTCTGACACACTTCATAATAGATCTGTTTTCCGTGGGTTTTTTTCTCTCCACATTGAGAAGGTTTATTTCACGTTAAAATTTATATGTCTCTTTTCTCTAAACCCTAACATTACCTATTGTCTGAGAGTTGCATGTCTTGGATTGAAACTGGTCTTTAGAAATATTGATAGACACCTGTTGTTGGTTCATCTGGTTATTGCTGTTTTTTTGGAAAACTATTTGTTTTTTGAAAACTTATAGTTACTGATATCTGGTTTTTTGAAGAACTGCATATTATGTGAAATAACTTGTTTTTACGATTTTGACATACTATCTTTCCGCTGCGCATATTCAAAAACTTTGATAGTTTTTTCACTGGAAAATTGAGTACTTAAAATTTGTTCTGATAACTGATACTTGACAGTTTCTAAAGGTTCATATAATTAGTTGTTTTAAAGCTTCTTTATAACCCTGTTTGCTATTTGTCTGGACTTCAAACCTTTTTACTTGAAGTGTCTAGATTAGCTATAATTTTGTGCACTACTCTTCTATCTGGAAAGAAAAGAAAGGAGGAAAAACATAAAGTAAAAAGGAAATAGGAAAAATCTGGGAAGAACAAACAGACAGAAAAATCCAGGAAACAGAATTGAAAAAAAAAAGAGTGAGACCTATGCCCACGGACTCTTGTAGGTCTCATGTTATCTTAATACTGCATTTTTTCTGTGAGCTTGTAGCCAGAGTTGCCTACTTGTTACTGATTTTGTGCCTGTGATAGCACCACAATGTTATTGGCATTTAGCCTACTGCCTGTTTATGCTTTGTGCCTGTGATAGCACATTTGCCACATCATCTGCGCATAGGCTTTAGATTGTTTACTTTGAGTGAAATCTATGGGTCATAGAGAGGAGTCCTATGAAGAGGACCTTTGAGGACCTGTGTGAGACATCCCATACTTGTGAAGAACCTATAATTAGACTTGCCTTCTTATCACTAGTTTTTTAAATTGTGTAAACTTTGAAAAAGAGTTCTTAAGGTTGAAAAATAGTCTAATTTTTTACATGAAACTGTTTACTCATATTGAGTACTTGAATTGTTTGGCCTACCCGACTTATTTGCTCTCGTTATTTGACTACATGTTCTATGACTTGTGTGCTGCTGTTTAAGAAAGCTTAAACATGATTACTAGGATTTAGATTTCACTTTTTGATGGGAAATTGGACTTTACTAGTTAGGCTAGACGTATGAAGGCAACACTATCTCATTATAAGGTCCACTATGCACTAAAACCACTTAAGGATTGACCTGAAACATATGCATCTAAGGTAAATGAAATTAAAGAAGAGACTTAAAATTAGTTGATTTTAAACTTGTGTGATGCAATCATTCGTAAACTAGATGGTTCAGAGGACCCTTTAAAAGTTTGGGAAAAATTGCATATGATTTATACTTCTAAAACCCCTACAAATCTAATTTTTGTCAAAAGTAACTAATTTCTTACAAAATGGATTCTGAAAAATCAATAGAGGATAACTTGGATGAATTTTTCAAAGTTACACAACTTTTAAAGGGTAGTGCATATGATTTGGATAACCATCACTGTCTATGATTTTGTTAAACTCTATTAGTGAGAACTTTCTGATAGTTAAAAATGCACTTCAGTATTCTGGCACAGTCCCTAAGATGAAGGTGATAATAAGTGGTTTAAAGTCTAGAGAAGTAAAGCTAAAAAATGCAAAACGTGTTTCAAATGTTTTATTTACTAAAACTGAAGTCAAGAACGAATCTGAAAATTGAAAGTTGTGAATAGTAATGTGAATCAAGGTCATAATAGGTTTCAACCTAGAAAGTAAAATTCTTTTGTCAATAGGAACTTTTCGAGAGGTCAACAAGGTCAAAACTAAATAGAAATTTTCAAACCACTTCAAATTTTCAGAATGTTAGCTTCAATAGGAATGATTTTCAACCCAGGTGCAATTATTGTAACAAACTTAGACATGTTCAATGTAACTGCTTCTTATTCAATAGAAATTTTAAAGGTCTGATTGTGAATGAAACTGCTTGGGCTGGTCAGAATAATTCAAATGCACTGTTTGTGTCTGATTTACTCGGTCAAAATAATTCTGAGACACATAGGAACAATTTTCAGTTAGATTCTGGTCAAAATGCTAATGTTTTTCATGAAAATGTTTCAAGTTTTCAAAATGTACAGAACTCTTAGGTGAATAATAACAATGCTTCTAGGCTAAAAGCTTCTGAAAATGTAGGAAGTGTCCTTTTTTATCCTAGAAACCAACCTAACACATCTTATAACTCACCCTTATATGACTCTATCTGTTTTGTGAGTAATCACAATAATGATGTGGGCTTGAGTGTAACAGAGTCTACTTGGGGTCAAACAGTTTTTAACGATGATGAAGTGACTGAGTGGGAAAAATTTAATGTTTTTGTAGAAAATCAACATGAAATTCTTGAAAAAAACAGCTTCTGTTTTTCAAGATAACGTTCTGGAAGTTGAAAATGAACCTGGAATGGAGTCTGATGTGTCCAATAATTCGAATCAGGAATATGTTTTAGTAGTTTCTGATTTTGAAAGCACAAATCAGTGGGTTTTAGACTCAGGTTGCACATATCACATGTCACCTAATCTAAATTGGTTTGATACTTTAGATAAGTGTAAGAGTTGTATGACAATTATGGGTAATGACAATATTTGTGAAATCAAGGGTATAGGTTCTATCTCTTTGAAACTTGATAATGAAAATATGATGAAATTGACTGATGTTAGGTATATACCTGAACTTAAAAGGAATTTGATATATTTGGGTATGCTCGAAGAGTCTGGTTGCTAGTATTCTTCTAAGAATGGAGTCTTGTCTTTGTTTAGGAATGATTATGTTGTTTTAATTGCTACTAGACGAAGTAGGATATATTTTTTGAATGGAAAAACACTATCGAAAAGTGCTCTTTTGGTTGAAGAATCTAATTCAATTAAACTGTTGCACTTAAGAGTAGGTTATATGAATTAAAAGAGTTTAAATATTTTACATGCTAAAGGTCTTTTAGGAAAACGTAGATTTGGTAGTCAATCTTTTTGTGAGCCTTGTGTTTTAGATAAACAACATAGACTGAAATTTCCTAAAAGCATTCATGTTTCAAAACAGTTTATGTGCATTCTCATCTTTGGGGTCCAGTTAGTGAGTCTACACATGGAGGTGCTAGATATTTCATGTCTAATGTTGATGATATTTGTAGGAGAGTTTGGGTAGTTCTTTTAAAGTCTAAAGATCAAGCCTTTGCTAACTTTAAAGAGTGGAAACAACTCTTTGAAACTCAAAAAGGTCTTAAAGTTAAATATTTGAGAACTGACAATTGTTTAGAATTCTGCAATTCTGAATTTGATAACTTTTGCACTTTACATGGCATTATTAGACATCATTCTGTTAGGCATACACCACAACAAAATGGGTGGCAGAATGTATGAATAGGAATTTATTAAATAAGATTAGATGCATGCTCACAACTTCTGCTTTGTCTAAAAAATTTTGGAGGGAAACAACTGTTGCATTTTTGGTGAATAAGAGTCTGTCTAGAGCTGTCACTTACAACTGTCCTGAATTTATATGACATGAAACGGTTTTAAGTCTTACAAATTTGAAAGTTTTCGATTGTTCTGCATATGTTCGTGATAGATTAGTTAAATTGGACCCTAGGTCTATCAAATGTGTATTTCTTGGATATCAAGAGAGAATTAAGGGTTATAGGTTGTCGGATAAGTCTGTGCCTGGTACGAATGTGGTAATAAGTAGAGATGTAATCTTTAATGAATCTGATTTTCCATGTTCAGATTCAAGTGTGCCTGTTGATTATCCTATTTTCTCTAAATATGTACATAGGAGGATATCCCTTGAAAAGGAAATCTCTCCTAATGTTGAAATTGACGTGGAGTCTCCACCTATTAAGATGGAGGTTGAAACTGAGGATTCCTTGACAGAATCTGTCCCACTTCAGCCTGGTAACACTTCTAAAAATATTGTTGAATCCTCGGGAACTGAAACTAAGTGTGATACTTGTGAACATTTTCCTGCACAATCTAGTGATGCATGCTTAGAAAACTATCGATTAGTTAGGGATAGGGAAAGAAGGATTATAAAACCAAATCTAAAATATGCAAACTTTGCAGAGATAGTTTACTATGCTTTTATAGTTGGACAACAAATTATGTATTATGAACTTGATCATTTTCTTGATGCTATAAACTGTTCTAATTCTGTGAAATGGATTGTGGATATGAATGATGGGATTAGTTCTTTAAAACAGAATGATACATGGATTCTGGTTCCTAAACCTAGAGATAGAAAGGTTATAGGTTGTAAATGGATTTATAAAGACAAAGAAGGAAATTATCATTGTGAATCTACTAGATATAAAGCTAGATTGGTTGCTAAAGGTTTTAATCAAAGAGAAGGAATTGATTTTAATGAGATTTTTGCTCCTGTGGTTAAATTCAAAACCATTCGGATATTGCTTTCTTTAGTTGTATGTTATAACTTGGAATGCGATCAGTTAGATGTAAAAACAGTTTTTCTATATGCAGACTTAGATTTTTTAGATTTATATGGAATAACCTCTCGGTTATGTGGATTTTTGAAACCTGATTATGTGTGTTTGTTGAAGAAGTCTTTATATGGTCTCAAACAAGTTCTTAGACAGTGGTACAAACGTTTTGATCATTTTATAACCAATCTAGGTTTTGTTAGAAGTCAATATGACAGTTGCTTCTATTTTTTAATTCAAGAGCATGCCACTGTTTATTTGCTGCTTTATATGGATGACATGTTAGTTATAAGTGAGTCTAGCTATGAAATAGATACTTTGAAACTGAAGTTGAAATCTGAGTTTGAAAGGAAAGACTTAGGTGAAGCTAAGAAGATTTTAGGAATGAAAATAGATAGGAATAGATAAGTTGGTACTTTGAAATTGCATCAATCTGGTTATATTAAGAAGGTTTTAGATAAATTTGGGTTTGGAAATATGAAATCTGTGAATTCTCCTATTTCGGTATTTTTGTAGTGCATGATTGAGGTAAGTAGTTATTTCAGTTATATTTGTTTCTCTTTTTTTATTATTATTATTTTTGTGTTCTATTATTATTACTATCATTATTTTTTTCGAGCTGGAGACCTCCGCGAAAACAATCTCTCCATCCTGTTGAGGGGTGAGGGTATGATTGCGTGCATCCTACCCTCTCCAGACCCTGCCTATGGACGGGATTTACTGGGTATGTTTGGTTTGGTTTGATTAATGCCCTAGTACTCCTTCAGAAACTATAGAGATGGAGATTGTGCCATATTCGAATGATTTAGGTTCATTAATGTATGCTATGGTTAGTACGAGGTCTGATTTATCATTTGTTGTTTCATTTTTGAGTCGTTTTATGTCTAATCCTGATTTAGAACATTAGTCTGCATGGAAATGGGTACTTAGATATCTTAAGGGAACATCTTATTTAGGTTTAATGTTTAGGAAAAATAATAATAAGTCGGATTTATGTGGTTTGGTTGATTCTGACTATGCTGGGGATATAGATTCTATAAAATCAACTACATACTATCAATTTCTCGTAGGTGGTAACTGTATAAGCTGGAAATCTCAATTGTAACACATTGCAGCCCTTTCTACTACTGAATCTTAATATATAACACTTATTGCTTTACAGAGTGTATTTAGCTCCATGGACTACTGTCTGGGTCTAAAATACTTTCTGATGTTGGTACTGTATACTATGATAGCCAATCTACAATACACTTAACTAGGAATCCTATTTTTCATGAAAGAATTAAACACATTGATGTTAAACTGCATTTTATTATAGATATGGTTGCTGATGAACGTGTTTTACTTGAGAAAATTGCTACTAGTATGAATCATGCAGATATGGGTACAAAAGTAGTCACTAATCTGAAATTTCAATTCTGCATTGAACGTTTAGGTATGAGTTCTGAATTTTGAAGCTTCTATTGTTTTCTGCTTCTGTTGTTTTCTACTTCTGTTACTCTATTGTCAAACCCTTCTGCAGGTATATATTTGCTTATTTTTGGGTTATGTACTAAAAAAGGTGGAGATTGTTAGGATTTTGAGATGTGACCTTATGTTACTAACCCGTAATGTGTGTTTCATTTGTTATAAGCACACGAGCACACCCCTGAAATACTTATAAGCCGAATGATATTAAATCATTCCAAGTCTAAGCCATTGTGATTAATTATGACTTGATTGAATTGTCAACCGGATTATATTTACATAACTTGGAGGTTAAAATTCATTTACTGGGAAATACGACCTATTTGACCTCAATCCTCAATTTTCTGGTTCATTACTTCGAATGTGTGGGCCTGTAAGTTAGCTTCTGAGCTGAATTGGTTATTGGGCTTGTTGTCTGTCTGTTGGGCTATTTATTTGTGATTTGAGCCCCTAACTTACCTATTTTTTAGCTACTGGGCCAATTTTGTTTTGCAGCCCATCACCTTACTTACCTGTTGATGGGAGAATCTGGACCATGATATAAATCCCAATTTTTGGGCTCATTCGGTCATTACAACTCTATCTCTCCTTTGGCTGCAGGATTTCTCTCTCGTACTCTCAAATCCTAACCCTTCGTTCACTCTCATTATTTAGAAATCTACTCGATTGTTATAGCTTCTTGCTGTGTTTCTGTCCAGATTTGAGCTCTTTGTCTCACACTCGTTGTTTTGAACCGATTACTTTGTGAATTTGAGTAGTTGGAAGGCAGTTTTCTGAGCCTCAATCGATTATCTCCTACTGACGGCGTGTGTTTTGGGGGCCTTCGTGTTTCTGCAAAGATCTATCATTATCGTGCCTTCGGCTTAAACGATTTTCTATCTTTGAGTTTTTTGTGATTGCGTGCATTATTTTTCAACATATAGACTTACTATTTTTTATTCTTACCGACTTCTCTGGTTTCTCTTATAGATCCGAGCAAGATTTTGGACTGCGCAGTGAGATTAAATAAACAAGGAGAGCAATCCATTCTTGGGTGCGATTTGGCATGCAGTTATTTGGTTAATCTCGGTGGATCAAAAAGCAATAAGATTCAATTTGGAGAACATGCACGAGGTAGTCTATGAAGTATGGGATATGATGAAGCAAGGAATTGAAACTCCGAGAAAAATATACACCATACAACGAACCACAAAACAGAATATAAATATACATCATAGAAAAATATGCACACAACATAGTATTTACGTGATTTCGGACAAATTGGTTGCGTACACGGAGTTGAAGAGATCAATAATTATAGGTGTATATAATTTAGTGTACATAATCAGGAAAGATATTACAATTATGCGCAAGAACACCCTCAAGATATTCTCACTCACAAATCCTAGTGATTCTCTCGTGAAACAAGGATTGAGATGAACTCCTCTATATCCTTTCTATTTTCACGTATTGTGTATGTTATGTCTCTTACCCTAATCTTAATTAGGGATCTTTTCTTACACTAACAGGATTTGGACTAACAAGGATACTAAACTCTTATGGGGCTTGTAGCAATTTAAGCCACAACCCAACTTAACAAATCTCCACCTTGGCTTGAATTGATCAATCTGCACTGGCGAACTCCAACGTCAGCTCCACCTTAATCCTTCAGAGTTCACAGGATGCACACATCATTCACAATACATTCATAACGCAATGCCTCATCATCTTCATCATTGTCATAATTATCGTCATCATCCCTGCAACTCATCCTTCTATCTTCAAGCTAGAAGACCAATTGAAGCTTCGCACAGCTTCAACTTCTCAATGGTGACCCCATTAGTCAACATGTTTGTTAAGTTCTTGAATCCCCAAATCTTCTCAAATGTCACCAGCTTATTTTCAACAAGATAACGGATAAAATGACATTTCGTCTATATATGCTTTGACTTTGAGTGGAAAGCCTAATTCTTGTGAAGGAATATTTCACTCTGACTATCACTGAGCAGAACGCTCATCTTCTGCTTCTTACCCAATCCATCTAGGAAGTCATGCAGCCAAATATCTCCTTTCCAGCTTCAGTTGCTACAACTTACTCAGCTTCTGTACTCGACAGAGTAACAATCTTCTGCAGATTTGAAGCCCACGATATGGATGTATCTCCCATAGTAAAGACGAATCCAGCATTACTCTTTCTATTATCATTATCACCAGTAAAATCAACATCTACATAACACTGTAGTTTCACATTTGCACCTACGAATTAGAGACAAGTACTTGACGAACCCTTCAGGTATCCCATAATCCACTTAACTGCCTCCCAATGTTACTCTCCAGAATTACTCATGAATCTGCTCTCCCAATTCATGTGCAATGTCTTACCTCGTGCATACCATTGCAAACATCAAACTGCCAATCGCTGAAGCTTGGGGTAGCTTGCTCATGTGGTCCCTTTCTTCTACTGTCTTCGGTGATTGTTTGATACTTAGTTTGAAATGACTTTACTGGTTTTGCTTCAGTCATGCTGAAACGGCTGAGAACTTTCTTCACATACTCTGACTGTGAAGGCTTCAGTGTACCTTAGTCTTGTCTCTAATGATTCTCATACCAAGGATTTGCTTTGCAACTCCCAAATCCTTCATCGCAAACAGCTTGGACAATTTTTCTTCACCTTATTGTCTCTGCAACATTAGATCCTGCGATAAAGCATATCATCCACATACAAGAGTAGTATGACATAAGAGTTCCCAAAGAACTTGACATAAAAACAGTGATCAGCCTCATACCTCTTGAACTCAATTTTATGCATAAATCTGTCAAACATCTTATACCACTCTACTGGAGCTTGTTTTAAATCATACAAGCTCTTCTTCAGTTTGCAAATCAAATTGTCTTGTCCTTGAGTAATGAACCCTTCTGGTTGAGCCATGTAAGGATCCTCCTCCAAGTCACCATGAAGAAATGTTGTCTTCACATCCAACTACTCAGAGTTGCAAATTTTCTGCAGCCACCATGCTGAGTACTAGTGACATTAGGGACATCTTCACTATTGGAGAGATATCGGTGTAGTCAATTTGACCTCTAGATGGATAGAAATAAGTGGGACATACTAGTGGGTAGGTTGTATCTAATTGTATTTCATCTATTAAGAGTAGAATGCAGTTATTTAGTTTGTTCGTTATTTGTATAGACATGTATTTATTTCGGTATGTATGTATTGCATGGTTGAGGTAAATAGTTATTTCAATTATTTTTGTTTCTCCTTTTTAATATTATTACTATTTTTTTATTTTTTATTTTTATTTATTTTTTGAGCTGGGGATCTCCACGGAAACAATCTTCCCATCCTGTTGAGGGGTGATGGTATGATTGCGTAGATCCTACCCTTCATAGCCCCTGCCTAAGGGCGGGATTTATATGTTTGGTTTATCGTAGAAAGATTCGTCCATAACCTTGTAAATTCGTGTTATTCTTCACAGTCTCGTATAATGGTGAAGTGACGGGAGCGGGGTGTGTGCGGTGCTAAAAGCACCACACACTAAGCGGTCTGTGCAAAACGTTTTGCACAGATTGCAATAAATATATTTTTTAACTTTAAATTTATTAAAACAAGAAACCACATATGCATTCGAAAGAAACTTCGACAACGACGGCCACCACGATCCGCGACCTTAATATTGACGAATGGGTTGCCTTATCTTTCCGGCCACCCGCCATTTCTTCACCAAGCTAAATCTAGAAGAAACCCAGTAGACTCAACCTCGTGGCAGCGATTTGATCGATCGGTGCCAATGGTGATGGCCGTTTGACTGACCCTCCTTGTTCCATTTTAGATGCGGCAGATTGAAATTGTGTAGCGACTGAGATTTGGCTGGGCAAGCAGAAGTCATGGCAGTAGGAATTCCCTTGGAACTCTGAAGCGCCTCCGATTTGAACCGCAAACTATCACTGCTTCTTAGCAAACCCAAGGAACCGGATGGAAAACTCATCGTATGTGGTGAGATCGGCGCAGGAGGTGCATCTGTGGAGTAAATTGGAAGAAACCCCACAAATTCACATTCATGAAATGGGTTTTGATTCAAGGATTCTGGCGATGAATGCAGAATCTAATGAGTCTAGCAGAGAAAACTGTGGAGAGACTCTGAGATCGCCGAGAGGAAACCCAAAAGCAGTAGCAGTAAAAGGTGTTGAGAATAAGTCAAACACAAACAGCCATGATCAGAAATAATGGCATGCGTGATGGTGATCTCTACCATCTCATTAAATGGAATGACATTCGTGATCTCTACCATCTCATTAAATGGAATGACATTCGTGATCTCTACCATCTCAAAGTAGATGTATATATATACCTCCTCATAATATGTAGTTTGTAACATAAAGGAAGAAAGGAAGGAAAAACTCTCCCGTGGACATAGGCAATTCATCGAATCACGTAAATCCTTGTTCTTATTGTTCTTCCACAAACACACAAATCACTTCTACAATACAAACATTGAACACCATTACAAACCACCACCAGAAACATTCTCAAAATAAAAGGTGTCGACGAAGAGAATAGTAGATTTAAAGTTAAAAAATATATATATTTATTGCGGTCTGTGCAAAATGTTGACGTTTTGCACACGAGTTCCAGAAGGGCTGTGAAGATTCTAAATGACTGTAGTCCATTCCCTTGCAAGAACCTTCAACTCAGGAGAGGATAGCCTACAGATCTTTGATCTCGTGACAAGGGCCGATCGAATAGTACAAGGAACTCTGCAATTGTAAGAATACTATACCTCATGTAATTCTCTGTGGACCGAAATTGATAGACACCAGCCAAATCCTATGAAGTGTGTTGCCGATATTGACAAACACAACCAGATACAGACTGAACATCGGCTCTTCAAGTTTCTCGCAGGCTTGAATTCGACGTATGAAGCAATCATCTGTGATATACTCAAAGAATCTCCATTGCCCTCTGTAGATGCGGCTTATGCGACTATACGTCGGGAGGCCGTACGAGCCCAAATTTGGAAGATGAACAGCACGACCTCCAGTAGCCCTAACATCTCATCATCAGGCGGAATCGGAATTGGGTTAGCACTATATGGTCCAGGAGTGACGGAGCCAAACCGAAACTTTGAAAATCCACCACCACCGTCAAATTACCGGTTAGAAGTCACAAATTAGGGCAACAACTCATCATATCGGCAACCATACTGTGACTATTGCCAGATCCCTTGTCATTAGAGGGCGAATTGCTTCAAGTTGAATCGGTACAAGGGTTCCAATCGCGGAGGTCGCAGAGGTGGACGGATGGCCTCTAGACAACGGGGCAGCCGAGCTGCCATCACTGATGGCGGCCACAACCCACCGGAGGAAGAATTTGTGGAGGAAATCGCCATGGCAAACCTGGGACGCGGAGGAATTGGTCGGTATCGCGAGAGTGGCGATATTTGAATTGAGACCGTGGAAACCCGGGTGCATGAAATGTGAAAGTACCAGAATGCCCCCAAACTTTCTCTTCTGCTAAATATTTTTCGCACGGTTGTTTTGGTCATTTGACAGATACATATGTGGATGGGCCGAATGTGCAGACTGGGCCGGATGAACAGATTGAAAAAAAATAGAAGATGGGCCAGAATAAAATTGGGGGAACGACCCAGGTCGCAGCCAATTGGGTATCAGGTGGAAAAAATAAGATTCAAGCCCAAGAAAAAACCCGAAGTGAATTTTTGACTATGGCACAACCGATACTATTACATTTGATGCATCTGACATTATTGAAAAGCAGAAAACACAGAAGAGTGGTCCAAACGGCGAGTGGTACATTTGCTCCCGTTAAAAGTACTGGCGTAATTGAAATATCTCCGTCTATGAGACTGTCAAAATGTCTTTATGTCCCATCTCTGTCGTATAAACTCCTTTCAATCAGTCGTGTTTCAAAGAAGTTAAACTGTGTTGTGATGATGTATCCTACTTTTTGTGTCTTGCAGGACATCCGTACGAAGAAGATAATTGGGCGT
>JAOYMZ010068230.1:0-12421 GCA_025802335.1 Pinguicula primuliflora
CATGTACAGCCCCAAGAATTCTTTTCCAATAGCCAAAACATCTCGGGTCCTAAGGTCCTGTACGATGCAATAAGATGAAAAGAATGAGAACGAGATATTGGCACTCTTAGTGAGTCTGGATACCGACAAAAGGTTAAATTTAAAAACTGGGATAAATAGAGTATGATCAAGTATCAAATGCGTATTTAAAATGTATTTGCCAACAAATTTGGCTTCAGATCTTGCCCCATCAGCCAGATGCACAGATAATGATTTCTGTGCAGCCTTGACATCAACCAGGATGCTCAAGTTATTGCACATATGCGTAGTGGACTCTGTGTCAATAATCCAAGCACCCTCTTGAATTTTTGATGAAACAGATAGTGCTCTCAAAAATATTTTACCTGTGCATTCCGAATCATTCATATCATATGAGTTAGGACCGAGTTGTAATACATCCTTTAATGCCTTGGATAACTCCATTCTCACAATCTCGGACACATTTGAGCTTGATGGTTTGTCTGCCATTTCCAGAGGTGACTCCATGATTGCATTTGCTGCCTGAAACGTCCTTAATCCTCTTGGAGCACCCCTCATCCGGTAGCATTGTGTAGTTGTATGACCAGTGATGTTGCAGTTTTCACATTTTCTCAACTTATAGCAATCTGCCATCATATGTCCCATTGCACCACAATAGTGGCATCTGACATTTCGCTGATAATTGCCCTTCTCCATGTAGTTGCCAGTGTTTGTCCTCTTCCCAGTTGGGATCCACTTTCCTTTATAGTTGTTGCCCTTCACTACCAAACCATGATCCATAATGTTTATCCCCATACTGTTGGCACCACGACCTTTTTCAAGCTGCTCCTCCACTGTCAAAATGGTTGAGTAGACTTTGTTAAGACCAGGGAAAGGCTCTGCGGCTAGAATCTGAGTTGTAACTTGATCATACTCTGGATTCAAACCGAAAAGAAACTGCATGCTCTTCTCTTCCTCATCAACTGCTGCATTTTCTGGGATCATTGGTCTCATACATTGAAGCTCATCCAAGAGTCCTTTTAACTTATTGAAATACTTCGTGACACTGTCAGTCCCCTGTTTTAGATTTGCTATCTCTCTACGTAGCCGAAATACCATAGGTGCATTGCTCTTCCCAAGTCTCTGTCGCAGTTCCTCCCACAAATCCCTCGCACTGTTCATGGTGTATGGAAAACCAGCCGCCACTTCAGCATCGATGGAATTGTAAATCCATGATGCAACCATTAAATCTGCAGCCTTCCAAACTTGATATTCTTCAGAAGATTCATCAGAAGGAGGAACAAAATTAGGGTCAATCAGTTCCAGCTTTCTTTTTGCTCCTAGAGCCATTTTGACCGCTCTGCTCCATGTATGGTAATTTTTTGTGTTCAATAACACGGTTACTAGCTTCATCCCAGGTTCGTCTGTATCGCGAAGCTGAAGACCCTTAACACCTATCTGTGGCTTAAAAGCAAAGATGCTATCTTTCTTACCTTGGTCACCTGATTTACCCGCGTTTTCACCCGTTGACATGATGAAACGAACAGATCTGACTGTTCAACCAGCAATTGTAAAACCCTAGAATGGAATGAACAACAAACAGCAAATACGCACAGCGAACCACAATATATGCCAAAGATCCAGCCCCAGGCTCCGATACCATGTTGAAAACTAAAATTTCATTGCAGAAAAAACCAAATTTACAAAGCATCCTTCATCTTTCTTCAACTGTGCGTACAAGGGATCCAGCCGAAGTGTCTAGACTGCTCTACCAGTTAGCTATTTATGTACATATGTATTACACAAATGGGCTGCACTACATTACACAAATGGGCCTTGTGTATAAAGCAAAAATAAAGATTCAAAACTCTTATTCATTCTGTTCGGCCCATGCCTTCTCGGCCCATTTCTTCAACAGAGTTTAAGTAGTAGCAAATTTTAAGCGTTTCAAATATAATGTGCATCTTTAAGCTTATCATGTGAATTTCTACTATTATGATGGCTATTACATGTAAATTTGGCTATTTGTACTAATGTGATGGCTATTACATGTGAAATTCTACTATTGTGGTAGCCGATTTAAAAAGAAATAGACAAAATATTATTAAAAAATATGAGAAAAATAATGCAAATAGAAAAATATTCTCCCCTGTATTTGTGTGCATGTTGGCACAACATAGTTGGTATTGTTCTCATGTGGAGTAATTAATAGTTCAGTTTGTGAATAGGAACTTAACTATTATTAATTAAATCATTGATTATTTTTATATATAAATTTTGATCAATTTTATTTTTGAATTATATTAATTATTAAACGTAGCCCATATAATAAAATAAAACTTAGACAAATCTAATTTACTTAATTATTTTGGTAAAGTATTGATAAAAGTTATTTATTTTTGAATAATAATAAATATTTTATTTCGATAGATTTGGGCCTATAAACAATACGAAATTCTCAAAAATATAATTTAAGATTGGTCTAGCGTATGGATTCAAATTTACGGAATTCTTTTAGTCCCGAGCACTCTGTCCCGAGTGCTCGGGACTTATGTGCTGAACGCACATTAGGGCCGTCGGTTGATTAGAAGTTCATTTAAAATGTTGAAAAATGGGTATGACCCGGTTTTGCGGGTTGGAACATGACCCGTGAAACCAGATAAATTAAAAAAAATTAAAAAAACCAAATAAACCCTAGCAGAAAGGGGGCGGGGAGTCCTCTTCCGTAGTCGCGCGACGTGGCGCGTGGATCCTGAGTGGTGTGGCTGGATATAGTGACGATGGAAACGTGGGGCTTGGTCTGGGAAGCTGCTCAGTTGAAGATGGCAGCGCTGCCATTGTTGTTCTGTTGCCTGACCGACTGGGGAGGCCGGTTCTTGACTGGAGAAATGGTACAACGAAATTCCGGCCCATTGCGGCGGCTGGCCGAGGAAGAAGGTGGATGGCCAAGGAAGAAGGCGGAAGAAGGTGGAAGAATGTGGAAATCGGGTTTTTTTAAAACAAGTTCCGATTTTTGAAGTCGGGTTTGACCCGCCCGTGAGCATTTTAATGAAAATCTAATCTTGGCCGTCGGAAATAGATCTGATGGCCCAAGATATCATTCAGCACGTAAGAAAAACTACTCGGGACATTACTGTTTGGGACTAGAAGAATTCTGTTCATATATATATTGCTTTGCATGTAATTCTCGGTCTTTATTTCCTCAATTGGACAGGTTATGATTTTGCCAAACCCGCATTTTAGCCGAATTAATTTTGCCCTTTTGAATAGCTATTTCTGTTTAGTAATTTCCACTTTTTGGGTTTTTAGCACATACACGGTGATCCGAAGTAAACTCATGATTTATCAAAATAAGATATTAATTATTATTCTTATATCTGCCACCTTAATTATATTTTATTTACACATTTACCCAAAATAACAAAAAAATATTACGTAACTTTGTATACTCGAGCCGTGGTTCATGCATTGGACTTCTGTTGGGAATATGCTAATCGATTGGATAATAATTAAATTAAATACAAATTCTGCAACAAAGTCGTGCCTGGAAACATTACGCGATTCAAACAACATTTGGCAAAAACACCCGATCAAAGGATGAGTCCGCGATCCCAACTGATGCTCTTAATAGGGTGAAGGAAAGAATGACCATGACGGATGGTAAGTTTATACACAAATCCCTCATTCTTCATTTACATCATAAAACATATTATATTTCGTTTATTACAAACAGGAAGTCACCGCGCCTGCCTAAAAGTGAAAGCTATTACTGTCAACATACATTAGATTCCATATCTAACATATTGTATCTAACAAAAAATGCTTGGACAAATAGGTTGCACATCGAAGAAGACGGAATATAGGAATGTTTATACGCAGCGAGGAAGAACCAGTGGATCAACTAACAATGTCTTCATATATCAAAGTTTTCCATCATGAAAACAAGCAAAGAATTATCTAAGATACAAATTTAATGATATCTATGTTTATCCATCAAAAGACATGTTTCATAACATTTATCATGTTTGCAGCCCAAAATAGGAGGAGGAACAGGTACAGCGTCAATCACCCTTAGATCAACAGACATCCACAACTATTTTGTAGGTTCAACATTATTCATTAAACACACAATACTTACTTAACATACTTGTTGTATATCATTTTATAAACCATCATGCCTAATTAATAGTTCCCAATTTATGAAACAAAATTGTGCTCCATCGAATATTTACAGTCAAATTTATGACATGGATAATGCATCTGCCATTCGGCAAAAAGCTATTGCCATGGGCAAACGTAAAAGAAGGAACAATTCAGGAATAGACATACTCGATGACAATGAACACCAGGTCTGTCTTCGATTAATAGTACTTAGTGTTAACATACTTTAAGATTTATTCTCTAACAGGTTGTATGCATACAAAATATTTTCATCGAATAATCGTACTTAATGTTGTCATATTTTCAAATAGATAGCTAAAAAGGCAAAATATGGGAGAACACACCGTATGTTTTCAAATTATAGTATTTAATATTTTCAAACTACAATATGTACTTACCTTTTTTTTCTTGCTACAAGCATATACTAATCATGAAATCATCGATGATAATAGTCCTCATTATTATCAAACTATAAATCTGTAAGTGTTTTATCTTCTATCAAATAGCACATTCGCTAATTCACGCATTTGACACAATCATGCTCATGTCTATGTTCATGCACAACATTGTCTGACGTATTATTTGCACTTTATATATTTACAGCAACAATCAGAAAGACGAATAATTACCACTTCAAACATCAGTAGATCAACACACAGACCCATTATTTTTGTGAGTGCCCAATATCCATTGAACACACATTACCTAATTAACGCATTTAGTGATGTGTATCATTTTGTAACCTCAAATACCTTTTCAATCAAACATTTGCAGTGAAACTCATGAAGATGAACAATATTCATATAGCATATATAATGACGTCGAGCATGTGTCAACATCAGTAGTGGGTCATTTGCATCTAGAAAGATACTATTTGGGCAGAATGGATATCAAATGTACCTCATGCCAAACCCTTCACTGGATGGGCGAAAAGTTAGCGCATTCCTAAAAAAGAAAGTCACAATTTGACTCGTGTTGTCTTCAGGAAAAAGTGAGACTACCGCTTTTAGTGTAACCGCCACCTGCACTTTTGGAAATGTACAATGGGGATAATACTCAATCGAGAATATTTCGACTGTTCATTCGGTAGTATAATGCATCCAATGCTTTTAAGAGCCTCGAAGTGTCTTTGGATCACCGAGTAATACCTTTTTTTATTGAGCGACCAACCTCTCCCACCAAATATTTTTACAAACGTAGAGCCCCAAAAAATGAAAATAAAAAACAAAAACAAAAATGAAATCCATAGTCGTAGGCCCAGTTCCACATATGGAACAGTCCGCATTCAGCTGGAGTTCTCCAGTAGTGAGCACAGTACAATTCATCAGTCTCCTGTTGTGGTAGGTGTGATTGATCCTCCAGTACAGTCGTGCAACTTTGTATTTCTGTCTTCGAAATTCGGCTTTTGCATTGTTTTTGCTTTCTCTTGGAAAATGTTTCTATCAGCTAAATCAACTTGATCATGCTTTGGTTCGTCTGTCTTCCTCTCATCTGCTTTGCCTGGACTCGAGACATCAGCATAATCTCCATCAACACCTCCGCACTTGGCATGAAACATGCCCCAACAAAAACCATCCAGCAAGCAAGTTTATAGGAAGGAAGAAGCAAACTTCATTCTGGTGCACCAGCATGTGAACAACGATGGAGAATGTTACCTCTACCGGAGATGGTAGCTAAGTAGATTTAGCCAACCATCCCCGTGTAATCGCAGACCACAAAGTGATCCCCCCTTTTAGGATCTGGCGTGCAGTCGAAGCAGCTAAGAAAATTCTTTTAAGCTTCAACCATGTTGCTAAGTTTGTCCCACAATCCGTTCATGCTGCTAGGTTTTGAACTGCCATTTCCAGCGTGAGTCCCTCCTCAGCTACCACGGAACATCAAGCACCACGGTATGAATTAGACAGCATAGAGTAATCAAAGATAAACAGCTTATGGAGAGGTTGTTGGAGTCCCGTGTACCTTGGCCGAAGATGAGAACTAATGAACTAGTTCACACCTCCGTAATGGATAAGACCGCAATGTGACCCTTATTGTAGGATCAGGCTAGCAGCCAAAGCAATCAAATAATTTCTCACTGCTGCTCTCCTGTTGTTTTGAGCCACCGGAGTGTCCCCCTATTGATGAACATGAAGGAAGATAACTTAGTAGATTACCTCCAGATGACCAAGGGTCTCCTTCTTCCAGAATCCTCTTTGTGGCAGTAGGAAGCTCATCCTTCGTATAGAAATTATTGTGCCATTAGTGAGCCCCCACTTTGCTAGAGGAGCAGCAATAGAATATGGCATGCGTTCTTTGCAAACAAACTGCAAGCAAGCACAGGAGCCGACGATCTTCCTTATTCTGGAAAAGGTGTGAAACTCTTTCCATGGGCACCCTGCTGCATCATTTTCAATAAGAAACGTTGTTGATGAGATACAGCAACTCCAAAGGTCCAAAATCCATGACCTGCATGCACAACAGACATGCCTTTATGGCTGCAAGCCCAGAAATGCACCGGGGAAGGCAAGAAGCAAAAGCAAAAACTATTTTTCTAGCCGCATTTCAAATGATACCCCCAATTCCTGTTGAGTCAGAAGATGCACAATGTGCCAGATTCAACCTATAGTGCTCTGGTCTGTCCCATGCCGTGCTAGTAGAACCAACAAGACCATTCGAAGGATCAAGCTTAGAGCGCTTCAGCTTTGAACAAATCAAGATTTTGCCAAGGAGCTCCTCAGTTGCACTTATAACCAACTTAAAGGGAACTGTTGTCCCTTCAAATTTAGATGAACACCTGTGCTTCCATAGGCACCAAGGTACGAGTAATAAGAGTACCTTTCTACAATATCGCATCTTAGGTGAAATGTGCTGATCGACTCCTGAATTCCATAACAAAATACGATCAGCCAAAGGGGCCAGGGCTTCAGCCAACTGATATTTCTTCTCAAAATACCTCCAAGCCTGTTGGGCCATCTCCCCATAGGAAAACAAGTGCTCTACTGACTCTTCCGCAGGATGTAGGAGACAGCAAACACATTTAGATGCCAGCGAGATGCCTCACTACTGCACACAAAGATCCATAGGCAATGAATTGAGCAAAGCCCTCCAGACAAAAATAATGACTTTAATGGGGACATGGGGATCCCTATATGTTTGAATAAATCTTGCTAGATAGCTTTATGTCACACCAAATCCCAAGCAGAATGAAAACTGAAGTTCCCTACCCGGTCTGGCTCCCAGATGGCTTTGTCAACACCACCATATATATGAACTTGTAGTATCTGCTGTTGAATCTCAGGGAAAATGTCATCAAGAAGACACCACCTGCTATCCCTATTATACGAACAGACAAGGGAATGAGCTGTTGGACCAGAAACATAAGAGCCATCCTCTAATCATTTATCATGACAAAAGCTAATATTACGCCCATCACCCACAAACCATCTAATATGTTCATCCATAAGGGGCTTGATATCAAGCTTCTTCTTCCAAGCATGAGAACTGTTGGCTTTTTTGGCAAAGGTTGGGTGATCAGCCCGTTTCCCATACTTGTCTGACATAAATTAGGCCCAAATAAAAGTTCCTTGCACGAAGAGCCACCACAACTTCATAGCAGCTGCTGAACATACATCTTGCAACTTGTGAATACCTAAACCACCTTCATCCAGGGGTCAACATATCTGTTTCCAGGAAATCCAATGCCTCTTCTGCTTGTCTCCAGTGGCTCCCCACAGAAAGTTAGAAAAAAGAGTTTCCAAATGCCTCAACACAAATTTACTAGGAAACATTACCATAAATTGATAAACTGGCAAACTTGTCAATACATGCTTGATAAGAATCAACTTACCACCCATACTTAAGTATTTAGAACTCCAGTTGGACAACCTGTTCTGAATTTTCAAAATCAACGCAAAGAACAAACTAGAACACTTTCGGCCTTTATATAGAGGGATGCCAAGATATTTATATGGGAGGGAACCACAACTGATCCGAGTCCACTCAACAATCTGTGCAACCTGATCCGTAGAGGCTTTATTGGAAATGAAAAAACTACTTTTGCTCAGATTCACTTTCTGATCAGTCAGTATCTCATAGTCTTTCAACAATATCATAACTGCCTGCAAGGCACGTTGAGTACCCTTTGTGAACAGGATAAGGTCATCTACGAACAATAGATGTGAAATACTCAAGCAACCACGAGGAGTCTTACAAGCACACCATGGTTTCTCTATAGCAAGACGATTTAACCCACGACTCAAAGCTTCTGTAGCAAGAACAAACAAGGAAGGAGATAGAGGGTCACCCTGATGCACACTGCGGGTGGAATGGAAAATCCATGTATCTGGCCATTCCATAAGACAGAAAACCAGTTGTTGGAGATCAACCGCCAGATCAAGTCAATAACAAATTCAACAAAAGCAAAAGCACGTAAAATTCTGATTAACTGTAACCAAGAAACCCTGTCAAATGCCTTCGCCATGTGCAACTTCTTGGCTAGGCTATATCCATCCTGCTTAAGATCCAGAGAGTGCAACATTTCCTGTGCCTGGAGAGTATTATCTGCAATTGATTGCCCCTTCACAAACCCAGTCTGCTGCGGGGAAATAATGAAAGGCAGCACATCCAAGACTCGTGTTGCTAAAATCTTGGATATAATCTTGCCTGCGAAGTTACACAAATGGATCGGTCAGACATAGTACTTGAGTTAGTGACCTTAGGGATTAGACAAAGTAACACAGATAACATTGCTTTAGGCAATTCAAGACCTGCAAAAAAATAATGTACCATCTGAACCAAATCAGAGGCCACAATGTCCCAACAGTGTTTATAAAAGAGACCAGAAAAATCATCAGGTCCTGGCGCACTTCTACAATTCATTGCAAAAACAACATCTTAATCTCATCCATCTCTGGTCAGATTGATAACTTGTGATTCATCTCATCCGTAGGAATATTATCCAACAACTGAGAGGAAGCGACTGTAGTCTCAGCTGTCATAAGTTCTGAAACGTGAGTTATAATTTTGGCAATTGCTGTAGAACCATCAGAAAACAAAGCTGAAGAAGAAATGGCCGCACTTGAACTTCCCTCTGATCAAGGTGATTCTGGTCATTCTGATCAACAATACCTAACAGCTCAAGAGCATCTGTCTCAGTGTCATCTGGCTGAGGAGATTCTCTGCAGGAGAAGTCAAGAATTAAATGGATTGATGAGGGTGACCCAAACACAGCATATTTTCATAGCATCACCAAGAAACGGAGGCAACGGAATATGAAACTGCATCATTCACTATTCATGGGGAAATACATCACAAAACTGGACCGTTACGATCACAATCGGGCCAAGAACCATGTTATGCGTAGCTATACTTCTATCATCCAGTGTCTGCTCTAAGGATACGATCATCAAGGAACCGAAAATTGGACAGTGAGGTCTTTCAAAGAATTCAAGCCACCCTCCTAGAAGTGAACCCATTTGTGGATAAATTTTTCCAGGCGCATCAGATATTGATGGATCTCCTTACTGCACAACGTCACTTACCAGCGTGTTTGAGTTATGTACAGTCTACTGATCGTCAACGATATAATTTACCAACATTGGATGATGTAGCTGGAATTATATCGAGTGATGGAACCACTATCCCATCCAAGAGGGATATTGTCCTCTATCTAATAGGTGGTGGAAATGCTTTTAAGAGAATCAACGAATGTCACCCCACATATTTGTCGTTGTATTATGTGTTGTTTTTCCCACGTTGAGAGCTTGGCTGGAATTGCTATTGACGGAATGGGAGGTCAGTCGGGGACAACCTTTTGCTAGAAAGCTTACCCAGATAAAGTATTGTAGTTATTGACTTTTCACACGTCAGTCAGAGTATTCAACAATACTCAGGGGTGGAAAATTATTTCAACAATTTATTGTAAATGCATGGGCTGCAATGGAATAGAGTCGCCTGAAATACATTCGAGACCATCAAAGCAAGATGCACAGAGAATCCTACAAACCCTTGAAAGATCGTCTGCGCCCCAATGATTCTGATTCGAATCTTGATTAATTAGGTCAGAGATTTATTCTTGATAAGATCATATTTCATCACATTTTGAGCTTATTTAGATTAATGTTTTTCACTTCATTATGCCCTAATAATTTTTTTTACACTTTAATGTGTGTTCATTTGTGCTTACTAGGTCAAGTGAAACATTTGAATGTGTTATAGACCGATTCTATACACAAATGGGATAAGGAGACAAGGTGTTGCCAAAATGGGTAAAGATCATCAACCACAAACAAAGGGACTTAGCCATTTCGGTGAAAGTTAGGGGAATGCTCGGGTTTGCTCTTCCAAAGGCCATATCTCCCAAAGTAAGAAGAGGGTCAGGCTGTAACATCACCAGAAGGTTGCCCTAGAAGTATTCTATCAATCTCATTGGAATGAGATACACATTAGAGGCGGCAGGGTTCGAGCTTTTGGCGATTGAAGCAAAAGAGGTCGCACGGAGCTCTGACAGTGGAAATTCCTTATTGCGGATTTCAAAGGGCGCCATGGCTTGCATTTCTCTCTCATTTTGGTTTGTATTATCTCAATGATAGTGCATGAGCTAAATTCTCTAGACTCAAGTCTTGGTTGAGCTGAGCTACAATATTTTAAATCGGATATTTATGCATTTAATGTCATCGTTTTATTATTCTATGATAGTTGTGCTTGTTTTGTGTATGTTTATATCATTATGGCCGAATGATATGAACTATCTTGGTGATTTATACATGTTGAGGGATCACTTGTATAGATTAGACACTAGGCACCTCCACACCACCGTCCTTAGGGGATGACCCCTAACTTGTGGTGTCATATCCAAAAAACCGTTCATATTTAGATCTTTCATTCACTCGCATGCTTGAGGTGAGGCCAGGAGGTAAAATTCCCATCATGCTAGGAAGATTGATTAGTAAACCTTGGAAGGGGCCTAGTTATACATGTGTTCTGTTGTCTAGATAAGCAAAGGTGATGTTTGTTTGATGCATAAGTAAGATTCGTTACAAAGTAGTTAGACAAAACACCTAAGTTTTGAGTCATCTCTCTCTATTGTGATTTTCTCTTGATTCTATTGCGAGTTTTGGATTTGTTGTCCATAGCAATTGATCTATATTTGTTTAGCTTTCTAATGCATTTGGTTTCATTTTATTCTGTCCAGTAGTTTAGAAAATACACCCCTATGAATGCTCAGTTACCTTGAGGCTAGTTGTGATTTTAAAGCATCTTAGAAATTGCTCTCTGTGGATCATTACCCTTACTGTATTGCATTGTATAAAAACTTGACCGTGTACATATTGCACGCATCAAATTTTTGGCACCGTTACTGGGGAGCAAGTGCCTCTATATGCTAGTAGTTTACAACAAAGTTTCATTGATAACTGTTTTTGTTTTGCTTGTTTTTCATTTGTCTCACTTGCAGTGCCTTTTGGTCCAGGTAGTGTATGAGACAGTCACTTGTTTCTGCTCATAACCCGCTTGACCAGAGGTTGAATAGGGAGTTGAAAGCTTTGAGGGGAGCTCAAATATTTGATCCTGCTGCACAAGAAGTTGATCAAAAGGAAGCTTATTCTGACTCTGAAGAAGAGATGGAAAATCAGACCCCATGATGATGACAGACTTATTGAGTCGTTTGCTATGCCAGAGGCTACAGAAGTGGCTCCTGCTATGAGGGGACCCCCTATTGTTTCACACAACTTTAAGCTGAAACCCTCTATCATTCATCTGCTGCAGTCTCACTCGACATTTGGTGGAGCTGGAACTAGTAACTCCTGCACTCATGTAGATGCATTCTTGGAGATTTGTGAAGAAGGAAAGAGTGTCGAAAGTCGGTACCACTCCGCACATCACAGTTATGAGTTGGACGTTTATTTGTTGTCGATTCCTATAAATTATTAAGCTTATGGTTTAGGAATTTTTACGATGCCCCAATTTTATGTATAACTTTTTTTAAAAATATATATTAATAATTAAATTATATGAAATATTTTATGAAAAAAGGAAAAATATAATGGATGAGATTGGACTAAACCATACGGATACAAAGCCCGCTTAGTTGCCATGGGGTTCAAACAAGAACAAGGGATTGACTTCAGTGAGACATTTAGTCCTGTGATCAAGCCTGAGACTGTACGGATTCTACTTGCTCTCGCAGTGCAATATAACTGGGTGATCCGACAACTTGATGTGTCCAATGCATTTTTACATGGTATTCTGGCCGAAGAGGTGTACATGGACCAGCCCTCTGGCTTTG
>JAOYMZ010068241.1:0-12421 GCA_025802335.1 Pinguicula primuliflora
CTGAATGTGTCTAAGCCAAAACATGTTAAGGTCCTACTCCTTTGAGAGATGACCTTTGCTTACTCAAGGATTATTACTTGAACGACTGTGTATACTTGCACATTTGTGTCATGTATATTCGTCCCATTACCTATATAAACCGTGAGACAAACAATGTATGATTGATTCACATCCAAGACAAATTGCTCTTACCAGGTATGTAATGAAATCTCTTTGTTTCCAATCTACTTGAAAATATTGTCTCCAATCCTACAATTGTTTTAGCAGTTAGCACCCGATAAAAACTAATGTATTCACTCGCATCTTTGTCCATTTATACTCACTTAGTGTGTCAAATAGAGTAATTAGAGTTTTTTTTATATTTTGGCCATAATTAAATACCCAAATAACAAAGTCAGAAATAACTCATCAGTCGACAAAACTACGATGCATTCACAGTTAACTCGGGTATCTTAATCGGGCCCTTATCCAAAACCCTAAATTCTAAACCTAAAATACCTATTTATTTTAATACTTATCCAAAAAAATAAAATAAAATACGGTGCGTGTAGTCTTTTCATAGAGTGCGCGTGTAGTCTTTTCATAGAGTACGCGTCTTTCCATGAACATAGCAATTATTTTCATATTCTGTTGTGATTGAGAACAACTGGAACGATTATGGTCATTCAAGATCTTGTTCTATAAATAGATACAACAACAACCAAGAAAACCTACTTCTCATTCGTAAGCCGTAATGGTTGCCAACATCGTTGCTTTCTTCTCCGATTCCGTCCCCGCTAGAATAAGGCATACCATATAATAAGGCTGTTGGTTTGTCTTTATCCCAAAAGATAAACCAGCAGCCTTCTATCAATTATACCCCCCTCCCCCCACCCCAACAGTTTATTTACCAGTGAAGTGGTGTTGGTGTGTCTTTCGAGATAAAGTGAGCTGACCCTAATGGACTTTGCATGCTCCATGGATTAGAACCTGTGCTTGATATCGTAATGGCCCTTTTCTAAGATAGAGACATACACTCTAATAGGATAGGTTTCCTATTTGCAACAGATATGGGATGCGCTCCGACATTGGAAGGAAACTTACTTCTTCTCATGCAATCTTAAGGTCATCCACGAGATTTTCTGAACATGAATCTCCATCAGAAGCATCTTTGACTACAATATTTATAACCTGTTGACTTTATTGGATTGATATGAATATTTTATATTAATTTTTATTTTTTGTATAATTCAAATTCATTCAAAGGATCTCAAGTCTAGCGCCACGATACTTGCTCACCTCACACACACCTCGGATCCTGCATTCGTTCCTATAACCGTAGTCGAGGTTCTCTCATTATGTATAGAATGCAAATACAGGACTACAGTCGAGGTTCTCCCACCACGGACACTCGCTTACACGTATATGTATTACAGGGCTGTAGTAAACCTGTCTTTTCAAATGCAATTAAAAAAAATAATAAAAAAAAAATAAAATGCAATTACTATATTGCCTTCCAAAGTGTCTTTCCGCCTTCCGGCCTTCTCCTATACTATATGTGTCCTTTTGTCTTCATACTCGCCCCTCACTGGCGTCAGTCGATAAAAGCGCGACCATTCATGTTTTTCAAATTCCATTACTCACGCGTGTATCGCCCGACCATACATGCTTTACACGTGTATAGTTTTGGAATGGTGCGTTGTATCACAGGAATAGTGCAATCATACGTTCTTTACATCTTTCAAATGAAATGACTCTCTTGCCCTCCAAAGTGTCTTTCCGCCTTCCGGCCTGCTCCTATATGTGTCTTTTCGTTTTCATATGCGCCCTTCCTAAGGACGCATTTGATACAAGTGCGACCATACGCATTTTTTATAAGCGCCCTTTACTGCAAAACTTCACAAAACACATAATCAAGATACCTGGCTTGCACCAAAATTCTTCTTCATCCGACACGCACGACGAACCGGAGGTAAACAGCCTCCCAGCACCACCAGCACCAGTGGTTAAGGACGAACCTCAGACGAACCTACTTTGTTGTTTTAAACACATTTATATCGCGTTAATTTGAATGCATATTTACTATTGTTGGTCTATATTTTAGGCTTCTGAAATTGATTACGAGGCTACAGAGGTTGGTAGTCTGATGAAGGAGTGGTCTAACGACTCAAGTGATGTTGGTAATCCTGATGAGAAACCTGAGGGCGCTGAAGATGCAGAGGATGAGGAGGAAGAAGAGGAGGAGAAGGAGGAGGAGGAGGAACAAGAAGAAGACGAGAAGGAGGAGGAGGAGGAGGAAGAAGAAGAAAAAGAGGATGAGGAGGAAGAGGCTGGGGAGGAAGAAGATCATGGTGATGCTGATGATGAGGAAGAAGAAGAGGAGGAAGGGGAGGAAGACGAGGTACCCGAACCTGATCCCCTGGTGGTCACCGCTGGTCAGCGAGCGTGAGAAGAAGAACTCGAAGGATACTGGAGGAAAATAGACCTCATTCTGCAAGGGTCGCCACATCCATCCCCTCCAACACCTCCACGTCAATCACCTCCACCTCAAGCTGCATGTTCTGGAGGAGACTCCGGGTATGGGTCGTCTCCATCCTCAGATGGAGATGCCACGCCTGGGCGCCCGACTTCTCTAACAATTTTTTTTTTTGCAAAAAAAAATATTAAAATTTTTTTTGCCTTTGCGGTCGGTCGCCGCCTAGGCAGCCCAAAAATGCCTTGGGGCTGCCCAACGCATTCTCGAACACTGGTTGTTGCATAGGGAGACGAGGTGTGCGGCTTCGGAGGCGAAAACGGTTGCAAAAGCGATGATGACACGAAAGTCGATGAATGAGACGACAATAAGGTCGGAGGCGATCACGACAAGTGCGGTAACTGAATCGGCTAAGGCTCCGATGGCGACATCTATATTTTGAACTTTTAAACTCTAGGTTTTTTCACCGTCGGAAATGATACAGTAAAAAGTCTTCCAGTTGTCGACTTGATTACAAGGTATTAAAACGGTTTAGTATTTTCTTCCTTTTCTTTTAATGCATTTTAAGTAAAAGAACAATACAAATAAAATAAAAATAAAATAAAAAGTTACATTTCAAAATAAAATTTTCGCAAAGGTTACTTATCTAATTATTCTCATTCTAGATTAATGTCTAATTTGGGGTGAATTGCAGAATAATCCATGATTGATATACCATATAATATAAGCTGAAGAAGTTGAAATATTCAATTTCGATGTATATTAAGGCAATAGGCATTAATGAATAAAGAAACTTAGATATTAACCAAATTTCCACCCCGAAAATTGTCGATGGGTATTCAGCCTTAGCGTAAAGTATAAAGTAAATGCATGTATCAATACAATGCAGGACTAGGGACAAAGGTACAAAGAGATAAGTATGAAGACTTATTCTCTAAAACAAGGACCGATTGCGAGGAGACTTTTCTCAAGTAGCCAAACTAGATGTAAATTGTACTCTATTTTGCGGTAATTGTAAATTGCATCACCCTGATAACAATATTTTCCACAGAGAACTAGAAGATAAAGTATATGTGGATTTACTTTCAGGTTTTACCGAGAGATCCAACTACTTGTTATGTTTAAAGGGCATTATATGAACTCAAACAATATCATTGAACTTGGTTTGCACGATTTAGCTTGGCCAATAAAAAATGAAACTGTATATAGAAGTAACAATATTAATTGTTTAAGAGCAAGTAACAAAATTAATTGTTTATGTAAAAAAAAATATTATTATCAATTGGAGATGATAATCCCACCAGGTGGGAATAATTCTCTTAGGTTGCAACCGCGGATTTAGTCTTGAGTTTAACCTGATCCATGTAAAGGGATCGTTTTGCATGGATCTCATGGATTAGTCAGGCCTAAAATGAGTTATGTATATCATGGTTATAAAAAAAAATTAAAGTGGATAATCAACTCACTGAATAACTACAAGAGTGTTAGCTATTTAATTCGAAATTCTAAGTTTGCAACTCGATAAATAGATGCATTTATTTCTAAATTGAGTGACAATAAATATATATATTGAAAAATAAAAGTGTTTACATTGACTTTGAAAAATGACTCTATCAATACCGTTGGTCCGGAATTTACATTCCTAGGTTTAGGTTTTATTGGGTGGAATTAAGACTCAGTTAGAAAATAGATCCCCGATTTGGGCTCGGGTCATATGTTTGCATATGTATATGTGGGTCAACTTATAAAGAAGATTTGTGTTATTCTCATGAAAACATTGATCCCAATATGATATATTGTAGCAACACATTTTTTATAAGTTGATTGATATCTATGTCTCTAATCCATGCTGGCCATTTTCAATGCTCCTCCTCAATTCCAACTTGATAAATCCAATTGAGACTTGAGCCAATATATGTAAAATGCTCAATTAGATCAAATTTCATCATGGAGCCAATATTTCGGACTTTCACGAAAACAATTACAAGACATTGAAAGCACATATGTGACCCCCTAGAAATAATGCCCAATTTGGACTAAACCCCACATGCACCATGGGTTCAATTTCCTCCATACTTCCCCTAGAACTAATCACGAGCTTAGATCATCCAGTCTCATACCATGTTAGAAAATAAACCCTATATTTGGGCTCGGGTCACATGTGTCAATGTGTGCGTGTGTGAGCTAGCATATAAGAAAAATGTGGGTTACTCTCATTAAAACTTTGAACTTGTTGTTAGGTTGTAGAACCACGTTTCCTTATATTTAGTGTATATTTCAAATCCGTGTATGATGTTCTCAACAAGACCTCTTGATCTCATGCAATGAGGTATGCTCACTGATCAATAAGTTATGAGTTTCAGCCTCATCTAGCATACTTCGTCAAATCTAATCTAAAATCAGACTCGGTATGTGCCGTCCAAGTACCCTAAAAAATATGGAGAGTAGAGTGAGTATTCATCACATTTTTTTATAAGTAAGTTGTATCTTTACTTTTCACTGGGGGTCGACGGATTCTTATAAAAGTTGTACTATGTTCTTTACCCCTATATTACTTCTCAATATTCAAGGCACCTGAAGTGGTGATACAGAAGCTGAACAAATTGATGCGAAGTTTTCTGTGGGGTGAAAAAAGTAATCAGCAGCGGAAAATACATTGGTGGAATGGATAACTGTATGCAGCCCGATTGAACCTATCACTGTTGGCTAAGTGGGGATATAGGATTAGTGGATAAACAAGGGCTTTGGCTCGACATGCTGGCCTCTTTGTATGGCGTGGTGGACTTTGAAAGAAAACTTTTGACTGATAATGGAGGTAAGAAATTGGTTTGGTGGAGTGATCTGCAGAAAAATGTTCTAAGTGCGGACTGGTTTATGTGCAAAGTATTTTGGCAAGTTGGCACTGGCTCTAATACGAGGTTTTGGTTGGACCCGTGGTGTGGGGAAACAAGTGTTGCAATTCGTTATCCAGAGCTCTTTGCGGTGGAGAGGATAAAAATTGTTCCCTTGCTAATAAAAGGCATTTTGATGGGACACACTGGGTATGGTCTTGGACATGGATAGGGGGTGTGTGGTTTGATCGAAATTATACAGTTTGAGTTGCTATTGTTAAGATTTGATTATGTAAATAAGGAAGGGATAATTATAAATCTCTTCCTTATGTGAATCCCTTGATTGTAAGGATTATGGGATGTGAGGAGAGTGCCTATATATGTACACAAAACATGAAGGAAAAAATACAACACAAAAACACAAAAACAAAGTGAAAGAGCTCTTCCCGTGGAGTAGGCAATTCACCGAACCACGTAAACATCTTGTGTTCTTTACTATTCCGCTTTAATATGGTATCAGAGCAGGAACGATCCTGAATCTCGTCATCTACCTAGGGTTTTACCCGCTTCCGGCGCATCATGGGAGACAAGAAGCAGGCATCAATCGACTCAGATCTCATCCTGGACAAACAGTTCGAAAAATTTCGACTTTTCATGGATCAGCAATCAAAAAACAAAGGCGATTCCTCATCATCCTCCAACACAGTGGAGTCAGGGGATCAAAACTTATCTGCAGTTATCGATATCAAACTCGATAATCACAATTACGTGCTCTGGGCACAATTGATGGAAGTTTACATTGTTGGAAGGGACCGTTATGAATTTATCACCGGGGAGGTGAAGGCCCCTGATGAAACTGATGCAGCATAATCGTGATGGAGGGCACAAGATTCACAGGTATTCGGGTGGATTACCCGTTCTATAGAACGACAACTAGTACAGAAATACGCCCACTATCCCAATTCCTATGAGCTATGGAAGATACTCAAGAAGCCGTTTACCGTAGGAGAAGACAGCCTTCAGATCTTTGACCTCATCACAAGGGTTGATCGTTTGAGTCAAGAGAAGGACACCATTGAAGATTTCTACGGCCAGTGCTCCTTACTCTGGCTAAAAATCGACTGGCGAAGACCTAACCCTATGGAGACGGTTAAGGACATCGAAAAATTCAATCTCATTCAAGAAGAACACTGATTGTTCGTCTTCCTCACGGGACTAAATGGTGAATTCGAACCAATTGTTCGAGATCTGCTCAAAATGAATTCTTTACCCTCAGTTGAAGTCGCATATGCGACTGTCCGATGGGAAGCCGCCAGGAAGGTGATTCTTTGACCCGCAGCGGCCTCCGAGATGCCAGAAACATCATCGGATTTAGGAATTGGGACTGGCCTCACTGTGAGACAAGAGGGAGGTGTGAACCATCAAATTGAAGGTGGAAACCCCCAATTTCCGCGACGATCAGACAACACATTTCCGGCAAAGCCATCATTTCGCCAGCCCAATGTCAGATGCGAGTATTGCATCATTCTAGGGCATATAAAATCAGAATATTACCGGCTCAAGCAACACATGGGAGTTCCAAAGCAAGGACGCGGAACAGTTGCAGTGCTGGATGGAAATCCGGCCGACAAACCTGAGGAATCCGTCGCGAATATTGGCAGAGGAAGAACAGAAGGATCGGGAAACATCGCGACAGGAGGAGTCGGAGGTAATGAACTCTGCGATAGAACTGGACCAGGTAAAAAATTGCTTCTGAAATCCCATGTCTGCCCTTCACAATTAACTAGACCGAAGTATTTCTGCAATAAATTTTTTGGGCCGGATTTTGACGAGAATTGTGACGTTGGGCCGAGAAATGAGTGTAAAGGAATGAAGAAAGATGATACAGGGCCGAATGGGAAGGAAGTTGGGCCGGAAGAAAAAATTACAGGGCCTGGCTCACGACCCGGATCCATAAATATCGCTAACCGGACAGATGAGAAGAAAAATGGAAAGTGGATTTTTTATTGTGGAGTTACCGACACGATCACATATGATTTGTCGGATATTGTATCTATGCAAGCCTCGAAGAAAACAGTTGTGCAAACGGTAAATGGTGAATTTGCCCCTGTGAAGGGGGCAGACGTTATTGATATCTCGCCATCTATCCGGCTATCTAATTGTCTCTATGTTCCGTCGTTGTCATATAAATTACTCTCTATCAGTCATGTGTCTAAGGAGCTTAATTGTATTGTTATGATGTACCCCTCGTTCTGTGTATTGCAGGATATCCGTTCGAAGAGGATAATTGGGCGTGACACTGTAAGGAATGGCCTGTATTATGTTAACGAAGTGGACTCGATGCCGGGAAGGACGCTCTTGACTCATGGTTCTATCCAAACTCAAAGTTGGCTGTGGCACCGACGTCTTGGTCATCCATCCCATAACTATCTTCGTCGGTTATTTCCTCAAGCCTCAAGACCCCCTTGCACTGTGAGACGCGTATTTTTGCTAAGAACCGTAGACATGCTTTTTCCATTTCTAATACTCGTGTTCCGAATATTTTTTCATTAGTCCATTCTGATGTTTGGAGCCCTTCCCCTTCAGTTAGGGGGCAAGGATTTCGATTTTTTGTCTTGTTAATTGATGATTGCTCTAGGATGACTTGGATATACTGTCTTCGTCAGAAATCGGAGGTGTTTGATGTTTTTTCCCAGTTTTATCGCATGATCTTTACTTAGTTTCATACCAAAATTCAAATCCTTTGGTCAGATAATGGGGAGTAATTTTTCAACCAACAAATGAGGAATTTTTGCTCCCAAACCGGGATGCTACACCAAACAACATGCTCTTATTCCCCCCAACAAAATGGTGTAGCCGAACGAAAAAATCGGTTTTTACTTGAAATAACACGTGCCCTGATGTTTGAGTCTAAGGTACCCACAAGTTTTTGGCTTGAAGCAGTTTCTACTTCTACTTATCTTGCAAATCGGCTTCCCACTCAAATTTTAAATTTTCGGACACTTATACAGGTTTTGTCTGAACATTCTCAGGTCCCGCCTCCTCTGACCAGGACTCCAAGAGTCTTCGGTTGCTCCGTGTATGTTCATATTCCGAAGGTCAGTAGGTCTAAGTTTGATCCTTGTGCAGAGAAGTGTGTCTTTGTAGGGTATGGGAAGTCCCAGAAGGGATACCGGTGCTATAACCCGACTACAAGGCAGGTGATTGTCACTATGGACTGTGACTTCGTTGAGAGTGAGTATTTCTATCATACACCTACCCAATCAAGGCGTCAGGGGGAGACAGGTAACACTAATGATATCCTTGATTGGTTGAGCCCTTCTGTCAGCGAGTCGCCACAATCATCCTCAACGGTGCCTCAAGCATCGTTGCCCCTGCCAACCAACTCCAATCCAGCCTCATCATCTCATGTGCCTGACGCGCAAGTACTACCTGAGCCAGACCATGAGTCAGAAGCACCACTCGCTCTGGAACACGACGAAGATATGATACGGTCAGACCTAGCAGGGACACGTCAAGCATCTTCTCCGATGGATAGTCCGATAAGTACACTACCACCCTCTGATGTTATACCACCCTCTGATACTGTTGATTCTTTGAATATTGTGGATACTTACAGTGATGCAGGCTCACCTCACCCTATGATTCCTATTCGGACCTTACCTGAGAGGACTACCCGAGGTATTCATCGGAAGAGATTTACACCTAAGCATGATCCGAAAACCAAGAGATACCTGATCGCTGACATCATCAGGGGGAGCATGTCCGAGTCAGCTCGAGCTTTTATGATGGCGGTGTATAGCGAGGATGTTCCTCGCAATGAGAGAGAGGCACTGGAGGCTCCAGAATGGAAAGAGGCGATGGAAGTTGAGATGAGAGCCCTGAAAAAGAATGAGACATGGGAGGTATGTGATCTTCCTTCGGGGAAGAAACCTGTTGGGTGCAGATGGGTCTTTACCATCAAGAGGAAAGCAGACGGTACAATTGAGAGGTTCAAAGCTCGGCTGGTTACAAAGGGATACACTCAAACGTATGGAGTAGACTATTCAGAGACATTCTCCCCTGTGGCCAAATTGGATACTATTCGAATCCTATTCTCACTAGCTGCAAACCTGGATTGGCACCTTCACCAGTTTGATGTGAAGAATGCATTTCTTCACGGAGATCTATCTGAGGAGGTATATATGGTACCACCACCTGGCTTTTCATCTGGTTTTCAGTCCCATGAGGTATGCAGGCTGAAGAAAGCATTGTACGGATTGAAGCAGTCACCCAGGGCCTGGTTTGGAAGATTCACAGTGTTCATGAAGAAATGTGGATATATGCAGAGTAATTCTGATCATACTCTGTTTCTGAAGCGAAGAGTCCAAGATATTACATGTCTGATTATCTATGTTGATGACATGGTGATTACAGGGGATGATGTTGATGAGATTGGAGAGCTGAAAAAAAACTTGTTTCGTGAGTTCGAGATGAAGGACCTTGGGATGCTTAAATACTTTCTCGGGATTGAAGTAATGCGGTCTAGACATGGGATTTATATTTCGCAGCGGAAGTATATTTTGAATCTTCTTGCTGAGACTGGATTGCTGGAGTGTAAACCAGCAGACACACCTATGGCACCGAACCTTGGGTTGAAGATAAGGGAAGAAGATGAGGCGACAGATAAGAGTAGCTATCAGCATTTGGTTGGGAAATTGATCTATCTTGCACATATACGACCAGATATTTCTTATGCTGTGGGGGTTGTGAGTCAGTTTATGCACAATCCTCGAAAGAATCACATTGATGCAGCCTTGAGAATTCTGAGATATCTGAAAGGGACGTCTGACAATGGGGTTTTGTATGGGAAACATGGACATCTGAGGATCGAGACATACACTGATGCGGATTGGGCTGGGAGCCCTGTGGATAGGCAATCCACGTCCGGTTACTTTACTCTTGTTAGAGGTAATCTTGTTACGTGGAGAAGCAAAAAGCAGAAAGTATTTGCGAGGTCCAGTGCTGAGGCAGAATTCAGAGGGATTGCTAGAGGAGTAGCAGAGATCTTATGGTTTATTAAACTAATGAAAGAGTTAGGTTTTCTGCCCGAAGGCGCGTGCCCCCTGATGAAAACCCGGTTCAACATGACCGAATCAAGCATATTGAGATTGATCGACATTTCATCAAGGAGAAGCTTGTGGGCAGGATTGTGACACTTCCATTCGTGAGATCTGAAGATCAGCTAGCTGATATTTTGACGAAGGCTGTAAATTGACAAGTATTTCATGATGTGCTATTCAAGTTAGGCATTCGATACCCACCACCTAACTTGAGGGGGAGTGTTAAGATTTGATTATGTAAATAAGGAAGGAATAATTATAAATCCCTTCCTTATGTGAATCCCTTGATTGTAGGGATTATGGGATGTGAGGAGAGTGCCTATATATGTCCGCAAAACATGAAGGAAAAAATACAACAGAAAAACACAAAAACAAAGTGGAAGAGCTCTTCCCGTGGAGTAGGCAATTCGCCGAACCACGTAAACATCTTGTGTTCTTTACTATTCCGCTTTAATAGCTATGTGAAGAACTTTGTACACTGGCGACTGTGCAGAACAACAATGATACATGTGGATGGGGGAACTATGTTCCTGACTTGCATGCACAACATGAATTCACTTTTAAAACTTTTTATTCGGCAAAACAGGTCTATGAAAATTTGATGCAGACTGTAAGAGACTGGCGAAATGTATGGCTAGAGACAAAACTCGACCGTGGATACAAAGAGACATTGTGCGACATTACACCTGTATCACACGAGTGAACACTTGTGCTAAAAAATGCTACACCGGGCGATTCAAAGACATGCGGTCTCATAGAACGATCACAGGTGGAAGAAAAGGATGGAGTGGGGTGAAACAACAAATGAGTGTAAAAGCTGGGGCTGCTGGAGAAATGTAGATATTTGTGGGTTAAAGAGTAAATACCCATAGATACAATGTAAATATGTAAATATTTACAAAATTAATAAAACTTTTTACTTAAAAAAAGTTGTATATTTACAAAGAGTATTCATCTCATTTACTTGTTAAAAAAAGATTTTATTGAATAGAACAGATAATATTAATAAATGTATGCATGCTAATTCCCATCTTGGTTAGTTGGCCACTATTGTTCAACAGATTCACCACTTGCGGAAATGAGTTTCTATTAACCAAAATAATGGTGATTGAATTTTGAATTTGTAATGGCCTATCATTTTTAACCATGAAGTTGCAGGAATTCATTATTCCAACACCATTTTAGAATTGTCAAATGAGTATAGTTCTGGAAAATCACTTCAATTTATCAAAATGTGAAAATTAAGTTTGGTCTAATGGTTTTGAGACTGACAATTACATTCAAAGTTTATGAATTCAAATCCTCTAAACGACATCATAGATGAAATTGCATCCTAACATTAGAAAATTTATTGAACTTACCTCCCTATCTTAATTTTTTTCCTCCCTAATTTTATTAGTTTCACTACATTATAAAAAAAAAATGAACTCATAAAGAATTTCACCAATCTAAACTCGAAACGCCAACTAGCAAACCATTGACTTTTTTTTAAAGAAAAGCCAAACCATTGACTCTTAGAATTCAATGTTCATCGTGGCTTCCATGTAATGTATTTCCACTGCTCTATCGTCATTCGTCCCCAAAATCGGAATCGCAATATTATATATCTATCGCACAAGATCTCGATCTGATCCATCCCCATTCCAAGCTCCAGATCATGGAATTTTCAAATTATATCCCTAAACCTTCACAACCCTTTCCGCCGCCGCCGGTCACCGGGACGCCAGTCGGCCAACAACCCAACAACCCTCCGTATGAGGGCGTTGACACCGCCCGACCGGCGACACTAGTTCAGGCCGGGCCGTGGTCGACCGGTCTGTACGACTGCTTCGACAATGTTCCGAACTGTAAGCTGGAAAATATTTTTACGTTTATAGATGTTTATGGGATTGTAACTCACTGCACACATCCCATCGCGTATGCGATACAGGCTGATCTAACCATGGTTCAGCTTCGATTAAAAAAAATCCCATATTATTTTCGATCGTTTTTTGCAGGCTGCTTGACCTGTTTGTGCCCTTGCGTAACGTTTGGGC
>JAOYMZ010068252.1:0-12420 GCA_025802335.1 Pinguicula primuliflora
CATTTCTGCAAGTACATTCGTAAGAAGAAATTATTTAGACACAATCTTTCAAATTTTATAAGGTTTGTTTTAGGTTGTTTGATTGTGTTGACGTTCGAAAATGTCGCTAAGCTCGTAATCATCACGACAGCACAATCATTCTCCGTGGTGACATGATTCCATCAAGATCGGATGCATCAACGCCAATCCACCTGTATATGTTCTCCCATATCTCACTCGATTGTCTACACTCAAAGAATAAGTGATTCACATCCTCAGTTGCCAACCCACACCACACGCACAACTCCTGTTGTCGTGACATTGCGGGACTTCTTCGTTTTAAGTTGCACATAGTCTGTATTCGCTCTGTCAATAACCTCCAGGTAAATACCTAGACTCGTCTAGGAGCCATCTTTCCCCAGGCTTCTTCTACGTGCGACCTATCATCCATGCCAATGTCTTGCTTTGCCACCATATAGCGCATATGTATGCTGATGACACATAATACCTCCCCGATGGATCAACTTGTTAGAAATGGACTCGGCTTATTTGAGCTCGGGCCTTATGTGCATAAGTGCGCATGTGTGGACTAATATAATTAGGAAGGAGGACAACGCTCATTAAAACCATAAGCTTATGGTGATTGATTGTAGCAATCCTATTTATACTTGTGAATTTGATTTGATGAAATCGGTATGGGGCAATTTTATTCTCAACACTCCCCCTCAAGTCCAACTAGATAAACCCTGTTAGACTTGGACTAACACATGGATAATGCTCACGTGGGCCAATTCCCATTCTAGTATCAATACTCAGGATTTTTTTTTCCGAAAAAAATTATGAGGACTTTGAAAATTCGAGGCCTCCTGAAACAATGTCCAAATTGGGCTAAATTTCCATGGGCCCATCGGGCCAATTCACTCCAGACTTTTCTGGAAACACTCTTGGCCTCAGACCGCCCGCTCTCATACCATGTTAGAAAACCGGCCTGACCCCAATCTGGGCTCGGACCTCGTGTGCAAAGGTGCGCGAGTGTGGGCAACTATCATTAAAACTATAAGCTTATGGTGATTGATTGCAGCTCACAATTCTATTTATACTTGTGAATTTAATTTGATGAAACCGGTATGAGACAACTTTATTCTAAACACAACTGTCCAGAATAGTTTGACTTCATCCCTTCCTTGATTCCTTATGATGAGTATTGTTGTATCATGTCCAGCAGCTCGTCCAGTCTGGTCTGTTCCCAGCCTCGTAACACCCTTCTGAATTCGATATTACAAGTGCCTGCTCCTTCCGTCACAGTGAACGTCTCTCCTATAGTAGCTTTCTTCACAGTGGCTAAAGTGTAAAAGTCTGGGAATATCTTTGCTAAGGCATTGTCTCCGACCAAATACGCACACCAGAATAGCGCTGAATATCCTTTTCCAAGCTCCAGCTTTATCCTGTCAAGGCACCAATGACCTGTTGTTGCTGTAGATCATATGTCCTTCCACACGATCAAGATGTTGGCCGGCTGGGTGATGTGAGCCTTGCTTTCACAACCTGTTTTGGAGCTTTGAACACATAAAGATAGAAAACTGTAAGACTTGTTAGTACAGATTTCAGTAGAGTGATACGAACAACAAAGGATAGGTGTCTGTTCTCCCAGCTTTGCAGTGGTTTAGTGTTATTCTCAACAAACTTGTCCAACATTCTTGCACATTTAGGTGTGTCTCCAATTGGAAACTTGTAAAAGAATGACATTGTTGAACTTATGCATACTTAGAAATCCCAGCACACTCGTCGGAGGTGGATATATTGCATTCTTACCTTCTTTGATATAATGTATATCGTGTTCGAAAAAACATTGGCGAATTCTAGGAGATCACGAGCCGGCGGCTACCTAAGCTGAGCTGTCATAATTATGCCAAAATTGTTGGGAATTTGTCCCACAAACGAGGGTGGGTGGTGGAATGATTAGTTGTAGATGAATAGAAATTGTTATATAATATATAATCCCAATAATTTTTACAAGAAAACAAACTTACTATCCCGAAAAAGATCCTAAAAAAACCAGAGACCAAGTTCAGGTTGAATGAGATTCAAACAAGCAGAATGAATTCCTTGTTTGAACTATTCGTATCACATGTTATTATTTTATAATTTACATGACAATATCCATTGGCTACACTACATTGCTTAGTAGTTGTTTATCACTTGATTCGAATTGAATGTTTTCTTTGGTTAGGACATCACTTTCCCAGCAATCGTATGGCGGCTGCTGGAAGTTTCTTCTTACAGTCCTATGTATCATTATTGGGGAATTTATAGCAATAAACTATTTATGGGGATATAACTTATTGGTCCAGGACAAGAAGAAATATCCAATCAAATGAGTTATATAATCCAAACATTGATGCTGTAAATAGTCTCATAAACTAGTTAAGAATGCGATTTTGGATTCAACACATACAAACATTCTCTCAATCTCAGAAATGGCGAGCAAGCAGACCAAACTGATCAGGTATGTTAAAGCCAGTATTCGGGTCCTAGCCCGGGCAATAGATCTCTGCATGCTGTGTCCGACAAGCGGCGGCGATCACTTAATCTACGGCAACATAATGGGATGCCCAATCCCGCAACTATCTAATATTCCCCGTGGCACGGTGATAGTGGAGGTGGATCTCCGACGGACTGGGACAGTTGTGCCGCTGGGATGCACGGTGGCTGGTGGCGGCTTTCTTGATGATTGATGGAGATAAGGTTCTAAAAGGAAACAGTATAATATGGTTCATGCTCAGAATTCAAAAGATTTGGTGTGCCTGGAAGTGTAAGTTTGCTGTATTGTGACGAGTTGGATAAAATCAAGATTCAGGACGACCATGAAAGAAAATCATTGTTGTCCAAGCATGGAGAAGATAATTGCCCATTTGGGTATTTTTTTAGAAAACAAAATGTCGATTTTTTTTTATTTAAAAAATAATTAATAATGCTACTTACTCATAATTGAAACAACTAAGAAAGCGTTGGGCGGTCCCTAGGCGATTAGGATTCATTTAGTGCCTAAGCGGTCTAGGTGCCTGCTTAGTCGCCCCTAAGCGACTTGGGTGGTATTCGGGTTGGGCGGAGGGCGACTGCCCAGCGCCTAGGCGAACGGATGACCTACTTCTCGAACAGAGATTGAAACACTCAAGCTATTTGGTCAAAGTTGAACTACAATTCATTGTCAACTTTTGGATGACTATAATCTTTGCAATAATAATACATGTACATAATTTTGGTGTACATACTTACATACAACCAATAAGATGTGTACACGTGAAATGATGTATTAATAAAATATGTGTAGTTTCAATTACAATGATACATGTATTCATTTTATTGATTGTACATAATTATGTACATGTATCATTATTGTAATAGTTATGACGTAATGAAAATTAAACATGGTAAAAATTGGAGGGTAAATGCTAGTTTTTTTAATAAGTAAATGTGGTATATATTATTTACAAAATTGTACAATTCTTGGCCAAAATTGCAGCCAAGTCCATGGATCATGGATCGACAAAAGAGATGGAATTTCCCCAAATCGCGATTTCAATCCCCAAATCCAATTAGGGCAAACACAGATCCACCATTCTCAACTCAATACTCAATCATGCACACACAGATCAAGCATCTTACACCAGTTCTCATATGTAGTGTAGCTGTGTATTCGGTTCCTGGCTTGTAAGAATGGCCAGAACGCATGCTGAATTTGCTCCAAGATTTGGAGAGGACACCATTGCTGATCTGTGAAGACACGATCGTTGCACCACTTCCAAATCTTCCACCAGGTAATTTGGCAAATACCATTCCAGAATTTGGATGTCCACTGTGAATGATGCAGTACATCATTTCCTTGAATTGATAAGTCAAATGGGGCTGTAGGCGGAAGAGTTATGTTGACCCATTGCTCAACAATCATTTGCCATAGTGTTAGAAAATCGACCCGGCTTAAGGGTTACAATCAATTACCATAAGGTTATGACTTGAATGTGTTGTTGAAATAGAGAATGACCCAGTTACATGTAAATAGAAAATTGGCCTATAGAATTAGTTGGCCCAACTGTATTTGTATAAATATATCATACCCTTGTAAATATAGAGATAGATGGAAAAATTAGAAAGCTTTTCTCGAACCATCCATTGCTTTGCTCTTGTGCACTGTTCATCGTCCGTCTTTGGCAGAGATTGAGTTAATCTTTAACTACTTTGACAGGTATTTTAGAACAGTGCTTTGTAAGCTCCTAAATATTTGATTTTGTTATTGCTCAACATGGTATCAGAGCGAAAGCTTGAATCTTGGTAAGATCTTGTTACTTCAATACCTCCGCTGTGTTTTCGCTTTCGGGATAACTTCGTTTGAGGTCTTTGACATATATCTGCTTGAGTTCTTTTATAAATGGTTGCTCAAAAGGATGAGAAGGCTGAGAAATCAAAGATTAATCACATGTTCACTTTTAACCCTTCTTCCAGTGGGATTGTGAAGGGTTTACAACTAAGAGATTCTAATGAACCGGGAATGAAGTTGGTGACGGTATTGTTGAATACGAAGAATTATCACTCGCGGAGTTGCGTAGTTAGATTGACTTTGGCAGCAAAACGGAAATTGGACTTAATTGATCTGAATCATATCCCACCTGCAGATGAGTTGTCTGAAGAGTACCAGATTTGGAAAGTTGTGGATTCAATGGTTACATCATGGATATATAATTCCATAGATGCTGAAGTAATCTTCGGTTTACAGTATATCACAAATAGTGCCAAGGAGTTGTGGGCAGAATCGAAGGAGAGGTTGGGACAATGCAACACACCAATGGTTTTTCGCATCAGGAGGGAAATAACCCATCTGAAACAGAGGAATGACAATGTTACAGTGTACTCTAACAAGCTAAAAGGATTGTGAGACGAATTGAATTACATGAGGCCAGCCTTACCAAGTAAATGTGGTACTGATGAAGAAGAAAAGGTCATGAAATTCCTCTTTAGTTTAGATGGCGAATATGAGAAGGTTACGAGTCAGATATTGGCAACAGAGGCTTTTCTAGGACTTAACAAAGCTTTCTCTACTATACTGACAGTGAAAAAACAACGAGAGAAAAATTTGATTAACGGCAGTATGACTCTTGATGTAATGGATCATGGAACGTTGGCAAGAGGTGAAAATTACAAAGGTACTGAACTGAAATGGGGTGCAAGCATTATCAAGTCAAATGTTCACGACTATCAACATCAAGAGAGGAGCAATGTTCAACGAAATCAGAGGTGTGACCACTGTGGTGCAATAGAGCATTCTGTTTTAAGCTGAAGAAGTGTGAAAATTGCAAAATGACTGGACACATGATATCACACTGCTATCATTTAAAGGGTACTCAACGAAGATCAAGGTTGTTTTCTTCTCCTGGTCATGTGGCTCACGCAATGATGAATTCCCCACTAGACGTCTCAGGTACAAGCTTACCTGCAAATATGACAGACATGGTTAGATTGGAAGTCTCAAAGGCTCTCAAGGACATATTACAACTTGGTCCAAGCCCTTCGGGCCTCATTGACACAGAGTTCACAGGTACTGCTTACATAAAAGCGCTAGCTATTATTTCACATATACCTGTAGATGCTTGGATTGTTGATACAGGTGCTACAACACATGTGTCGAGACCTAAGGATTCTTGACAATACTAGATCCACGAGTAAGTCAGTGCTTGTACATCAGGCTGATGGAAGCAAATCAAAAGCCAAAATTGTGGGAAATTTCGTCTTGAACTCATATATCGTGCTGGAAAACACATTGTTCATACCAGAATTTAAATTTAATCTATTGTCGGTGCTAAGCTGAGCAAACATGCCCGTGTCTCCTTTTCATTCTATCCATCTTATTGTGTTGTACAAGACCTTGAATCCAGGAATATTTTGGCAGTGGGAAAGGAGATTTTGGGCTTGTATCTGTTCTATCCATCCAGAGGATATCAGCCCCCAACTACGATCCACCAGCAGCGGATAAAGCAGCCGAGTAAACCTTCCTCCAGTTCAGATCAAGATGCTTTTGTTTTTGATCCTGCCTTGATCAATAACTTTGTAAATTCATGCATATGGTATGATTGATTGGGCCACACCTCAAACAATATTTTGACTGGATTATGCTTATCTAAGTCTGTTAATTCTATTCATTCTGATGCATATCATAAGGCGAAACATGCGTGGTTGCCTTTTCCTACTTATATACTGAGCACAGGAAGGTGTTTTGAATTGTTGCATATTGATATTTGGGAACTTTTGGCCCAGCCTTCATTATCTGGTGCAAGCTTTTTTCTTACTATTGTCAATGATTTTAGTCGGGGGATATGGATATACTTGATGAAATCTAAATCCGAGACTACAACATTACTTTCCAAGTTTTTTACAATGGATCAAACACAGTTTGCTGCAAAATTTGGAATTCTACAGAGTGATAATGGGGCAAAATTTACAAGTAAGGCATGTCAGAACTTGTTATCTTCACTTGACACATTACATCAACGAAGCATGGCATACACACCTCAACAAAACGGCTTGGTGGAAAGGAAACATCGCCATATACTAGAAGTTGCCTGAGCTGTGCTTTTCTGTGGATTTTTACTTACAAAATTATGGGGGGAAACCGTTGTAATAGCTACCTACATCATCAACAGGTTACCTTCGTCAGTCTTAAATTGGACAAGTCCTCATGAAATTTTATATAAGAGAAAACCAGATCTAAACCATATGCATGTGTTTAGCTGCCTGTGTTATGCCTGAAACCTCATGCCTAGAAAGCACAAGTTCTCTCCCCGGGACATAAGTGCATATTTCTTGGATATTTTGCTTGTAGAAAGGTCTATGACTTATCAGAAAGAAGGTTGTTTTTGTCAGGAGATGTTATCTTTCACGAATCGGTTTTTCCTTATCAGACATCTGATCACTCAGCGTCTGATCACCCCTTGAATTCTGGTCTCATGCTTAGACATCAAACCTTCAGTCAGAATTCAGTTGTGCGGCCTTTTATCAGCAACACACGTACTTCAGAGTCGGTTGACTCTCCCACAGCTGAACCTCAGACTCCAGCGGCATTTGAAATCACGCCAACCACTGATAATATGCTTGAATCTCAGACTCCAACTGTGTAGAATGATTCAGTACCACTCCAACTGGAAGATATGCCAACAACTGATCCTATACAGGCCTCTGGTGGTTTAAGTTCTTCACAGCAGCCACCAATAATACCGAGGAAACAAAGTAAATGAGCTATAAGACCCCTGTATGGCAGAAGACTATATTCTTTCATTGACGCCAACTGCAGCATGCATGTTATCAATAGAACAGAGTAGAGAGCCAGTGTCTTATTCACAAGCCAAAAATGACCCAGCTTGGATGGAAGCAATGAAGCAAGAACTAAGCGCACTAGAAGCCAATGGAACTTGGAAATTAACACCTCGACCAACAGGCAAGCAGATCGTTGGATGCAAGTGGGTTTATAAGCTGAAACTTAACCCAGATGGCAGCATATGAAAACATAAAGCCCGTTTGGTTGCAAAAAGATACAGTCAAATTGAGGGCGTTCATTTCTCGGACAGTTTTTCTTCTGTTGCAAAACACACCACAGTTCGTTTGATGCTTACCATTGCAGTTAACCGAGGCTGGAAAATCACACAATTAGACATAAACATTGCATTTCTCCATGACCATCTTGATGAAGAAGTATATATGACTGTCCCTCCAGATCATCTAGAGTATGATACAGGCCAGGTTTGTCTTTTAAAAGGTCTATATAAGGACTTGAACCGTCCTCTAGGGAATCGTACTCTCACAGAGGCTTTGATGAAATGTGGGTTTTGTCAGTCTGTAAACGGCACTTGTTTGTTCACCTTGAAAGGGACCAGGGGCTTGACAGTGCTGCTGGTTTATGTTGACGACATTCTTGTAGCTGGAGATGATGAGGATGAAACTGAGCGTGTAACTAACTTTCTTGATGTTGAGTTTAGCAACTAAAATATGGGAACGGTTGCCTACTATCTTGGACTTGAACTTGTCCACCATCCATCTGGTCTATACGTGATGTAGAACAAGTATGTTCAAGATCTTCTGCAGGACACTAGTTTGTCAGAATGCAACAGCACATCCACTCCTCTTCCCTCGGGCTTAAAACTACAAGTTGAAGATGCTACTGAACTGTTACCTGATCCAACTACGTATAAATACATTTTTGGACGATTAATCTTTCACTAGGCCTGATATAAGCTATGCTGTTCAACACTTATCCCAGTTCATGGATGTACCTCGACACTCACATTGGACTGCAGCTTCTCATATTCTTCGTTATCTAAAAGGATGTCCAACCTTGGGTTTATTCATTCCCAAAGATAATACATTGAATCTTGTAGCATATTGTGATGCAGATTGGGCATCAGATTTGGATTCTAGACGGTACTTAATTGGTTATTTGATAAAACTGGGGGCTTCATCAGTATCGTGGAAGACCAAGAAGCAATCAACAGTATCTGGATCATCTGCAGAGGCAGAGTATCGTAGTATTGCATCGACCGTGTGTGAACTTCGTTGGATTTCTTATATTTGACAGGATTTAGGTGTACAGCCGCAGACACCAATCCCCTTTTATTGTGATAACAACACAGCAATACACCTGGTTGCAAACACAGTTTTCCATGAACGAACGAAGCACATTGAGATTGATTGTCATCTGGTTCGAGAGCAATACAAATCAGGATTTGTTCAGCCTTTGTATTTGCCTTCTGCAGATCAACTAGCTGATCTTTTTACAAAGAGCTTACCCTTGGCGCCTTTTCAGCATTTAATATCCAAGTAGGGCCTCAGTTTATCACCCTTGGCTCCAACTTGCGGGGCGGGTGTTGCAATAGAGAATTGCCCAGTTACATGTAAATAGAAAATTGGCCCATAGAATTAGTGGCCCAACTGTATTTGTATAAATATATCACACGCTTGTAAATATAGAGATAGATGGAAAAATTAGAAAGCTTTTCTGGAACCATCCATTGCTTTGCTCTTGTGCACTGTTCATCGTCCATCGTCTTTGGGAGTTTGAGTTAATCTTTAACTACTTTGTCAGGTATTTTAGAACAGTGCTTTGTAAGCTCCTAAATATTTGATTTTGTTCTTGCTCAATAAGGGTTTCCCACCTTCCTAATCATATTAGCCCACATACGCACACCTGCACACACGAGGCCCCAACCCAGAGAGAGGCCAGGTCCATTTTCTAACACATAGTTGTCTGGTAGCAACACAATCTACGAACAGGTGTTGTACCGTTTCTGGAACTAGGGAGCAAATCCGGCATTGCAAATTCGCCATATTTACCCCACGTGCAGCAAGATTGTCCTTGGTAGGTAATCTATTTTGGATTGCTTTCCAAGTGATACCACAGATATTTACTGGTAGCATTTTGTTCCAAATATTTTCCACTTCTCGTTTTCAATGTTAAGTGCCCCTAGTTGCTTCATTAAGGACTCGTAGACTTTCTTTGTGTTATATTAGCCAGTAGAGGAATGGTGCATTTCCAGCTATTCCTTGCATCTGTGAGCAATGGTGCATTTTCCAGTAGCTGCAACAAGTGCCAAAATTCAAGGATTTTTGCATCATTGCAAGGAGCAGATTCATATGAGGATCTTAGAACATCCAACCACAGTGTGTCATCTTCCACCAATGCTCGATAAGCCCATTTCTCCATCAGTGCAAGATTGAATTTTTGAAGATTTCTTATACCCAGTCCCCCTACAGCCATGGGATAGCAAATTTTCTCCCATGCAATTCATGAACTCTTTCTTCTTCCATCAGTTTTCTCCCACATAAGAACTTTCGCATCAATCTTTGCATCATAGATAATACTCCAATTGGTGCTTTGAATAAAGATATATAATAGCATGGAATACTTTATAAAACTGTTTTCAGTAGATAATTCTGCTCCTTATATGTAAGTTTTTTTCCAACCTTGCAGCATCTTCTCCATTAACAGGTTTCCATGACCTGATACTTCTGGGGGTTAACGCTCACATTCACCCCAATGTACTTCAAAGGAAGAGCCCCTAGTTTGCAATTCAAGAGTGCAACCATAGTTGTTGATTCCTCACTTTCCACATTAATAGTGAACAACTTACTTTCTTAGAAATTGGCTCGCAATCCAGAGCAAAGTTCAAATAACCTAGGATCTTCTTGAATGCTATGATATCATTCTTTGTCCCACACCCAAACAAAATGGTACTTAGTTTAAATAGTGTTCGAGAAAGTGATAGGTAGATCCTAGACGGTCAGGGATTGTTCAGCGCCTAAACGGCCTAGGCGAGAATTCGGATAAGGCAGAGGGCGACATTCTAGCGCCTGGGCAACCGCATTCTCGAACAGAGAATTTAACACATTAGAACCTTTTTAGTATTATGTTGGGTAGGTTTTCATCAACCAAATACTCACCAACAAACAAATAAACAATGAAAGGGCCGAGTCTTATGTCCAAGCCATGATCAAATATTAAATCTTATGTGAATGTTATGAAAAATGTTATAAAACACCCCTTTTTTAACAACACTTTTCAAGAAGTTCATTTAGTTGTCAGAAAAATCTAAAATTCTTAAAAGATAGATTTTAAAGTGTCATAAACGTAATCAACCATATCAAAATTTGTGATCCATTCATACATATGGGTATTCTAGAACCAATTACAAAATTCATGTTTCAGCTACTAAAAATGATCGTCAAAAAAATTGGATACATTTAACTTTAAGAATAATGCTAGGCATACTTAATTCTTATATACTTAATTAAATATACATGTCAAAACGACATCGTTTTGACTCCACACGAGTCAAAACGTTACAAACATAATTAAGTAAAAAAAAGAGTAAGTCTGTATAGCATTACTGTAACTTTAAGCAATGCTATATTGTGAGGAAGTTTTTGCCAAAAAATGTAATGAAATGATGCTTTTCGACAACTTTCAATGGTTTAATCAAAAGTTATCATTGGTCTTTGAGATCCTCATGTTGAGAGATTTTGGTATCCACAACTTCGTTTTAAAAAATTAAAATCCACAAAATATAGGTTGAAGTATATACCTATTCACCCAAAATAAATATTCTATATCAATCAATTTTGAGTTAGGAAAATATATTTTTCTGATTTAATTGAGATTTTAAATGAAGTTTAGATGAAAAGTTATTATTTTAATAGGTTGTTAATGTCATAAAAAGTTAATAAAAAATTTCCTGACTTAGCATTTCTCTTAAACATTTCATAAACCATATGAGTAACAGAAATATTACTTAATTTTTTATACAAAATTAAGTACATTGTACAAAACGACAGTATTTTGTTTAAAAACACACTTTATGACACAATACGACGTCATTTTATGTTGTTTGCTTAATTTTGTATAAAAATTAAAGTCATATTTTGCGTAGGTTTCTTAAAATTAAAATTTGATTATAAGAATTTTATTTACAATATGAATGTTTTGCGCAGTCAAACTTCTACTATTTGTTCTTATTTTTTAAACCTTAATCTTCTAAAAAAGAAGCACTTCTTGAAATACTTTTTTCAAGAGGTGCATATTTTGGTTCTTAATTTTGAAGTTATATTAAACTCGTAAACAATATAAAAAATAAAATTATTCTTATTTTCATGCTTAATTAGTTAAATGAAGATTATTTTAAAAATTTATTATTAATTTTATAATATATAATTAAAATTGAACTTTAAATAAATATTTTTTAAAAATTTGCACAAAACATCGCGCATTCTAAAAATAAGAATAAATGCCTGTTTTGCGCGAGGTGGTTTTGATTCTGATTGTGCTTATAAGCACCTTTTAAAATAAAATGAGTGTTTTGCGTAATTCAAGTACTAGTGCTTGTTCTTTTTTTTTACATCCTTTCTCTTCTTAAAAATAAGCACCTCATGACATTCTTTCTTTCGTTCTAAAAAATAAGCATGACATTTTCGTAATAATATCAAACTAAATATAAATTTATGACAGTATTGCCTTTCAATCTTCTCTGCAAATTATATCTTCGACATTTTTTTCTCTCGTTAAATGAGTTACTACAATCAACCACCAATTGAAATCCCTCATCCACAAGGCAAATTGATTTGCAGATTCATGTTTTTTTCCTCCCGTTTCTCAAAATTCATCATTTTTAATATTAGAATTTTATAACATTTGTCCAGATTCGTAATGTTCGTCATCTGTTATAACCTTTGTCCAAAATTCATCATCTGTTATATTAAAATTCATCATGTGTTATATTAGGATTAATGGAATCCAAATTCGTAATGTTCGTAAAAAACAAGACGTTATATTTTTTTTCATAAAACAAACTTGAATTTAAATGGTTAAATGAAGGTTATTTTTGTAATCTACGATAATTCTGTTATATT